>JAHXMU010000308.1:0-64721 GCA_019455685.1 Philornis downsi
GAACCAGTAAACGCATTTATGCATAAATATTGAAATGTTTGCAATGAAATCTACAAATTATTATATTAAGACATAAGAATCGTCAAGAAAGAAAAAACACAATCGCACACCAACGAAGCAGTTGTGTGCAATTTCTAAGGAAAGAAAGCCAAATCTCAATACATTGACAACATCGAAAAAAGTATCGAAATTTCACTATTGACGTATATACATTCTTGTATAGACTTATGTACGTTTGTATATCCTATACTCGTTCAAAGTGATATTTAGTTGAATATTCCATGGCGAGAAAAGCGAACGAGAAAAATTCCCAAGAAATATTTAACGAAACAGAAACAAAATTCACACGATTAAGAAATTTATTAGATAAAGATGAAAAATTAAAAGGAAACGAAGAAAATTTTAATAAAAATAACCGAAATGGGCTAAAAATACATTTTATTTAAAGATATGAAACCATGAAAAAGTTTTTAAATGTTTCTCGAAACGCTACAATAATTGTATGTATAAGTCAATGACTGTTGAAGGCTTATGGGTTAAAAATAAATAAAAACAAAACGAAAATTACATATTTTTTATTGGCGTACAATCTTTTTTAGTGTTGTAAATCTACGAGTATATACTCCTGGGGGTTAAGAGGATTAAAGCCTCATTGCTTTAAGACCATAGCGTTAGGTAATGCCAAGCGTTTATTTGTCTTTAAGAATAACAAGAAGATTTGAATGGTTTATTCTTTTGAGAAATGGTTTATTCTTGTGACAAAGTAGGAACAAAGAAAATGTGTAAGAATTTTATACCAGAGTCGAAAAAAAATCTTGGATTTAAAAAAAAAAATAATTATAAATCTCAACTTTTTTTATATAACTTTCATTAATGCCAATTATTACACGATTTAAGTTTAATACGATTTAGTTTACATGAAAATACATTATGAAAATTCCAAACGCAATTAAGATTTTAATTTCTTCTGTTTCTTTATTCATGATAGAATGAAGTAGTTATAGTTTAAGGCATACTAATGAATCCAAAAAGTAAGACCAATTTTTATTTTGTCCAAGAAATGTGAATTTACTCCTCCAACCCTATTACATTGCATTCAGAATATTCCCTCCCGGACACAATACACTTATGCCAACGTTTTTTCTAATCCTCGAGACAAACCTAACAGTCAACTTCCGGTAAGGCTCTGAAGCGGTTTTTTGAGTTTGGAATATAACCAGAAGTCTAGCAAATACTGTGATTGTGTCGATGTTAATTGAATTTTTGTCGAAAAACTTACGAAGAGCCAATGCAGTGTAAAATGTACTTCGCGTTGTGTAGCTGAAATCGGCTTACACTAGGAAGCGTTAGAAAGATAAGATTTCGTACTCAAAAAACTACTCAGACAGTTTTTAAATTTCTGACTCAACATTATTTGATTACCCGCCGAAAATATACACCACATTTTACAGTTTTTTTTTTCTATATGGGTGAAAACGCAAGCCCACCAGCTGAAAGTGTGAATAGTGCTTATGATCTTGATACTGTAACAGGTAATTATACGCAATTTTAGTTTCGTAATTTTAATGACAAAGACGCCCCACACTCTGGAAGGCCAATTGTGCGAAATGTCGACAGAATATTGGAAATCGTCAAGTCTAAACGTCATGCACATTGCACAAAAAAAAACCTTTTGAACCACTTAAATAAGAGTGGATACAAAAAGAAGCTCAATGTATGAGTGCCACACAAGTTAACGCAAAAAAATACTTAATAGACCAAATTTTCATCTACTAATCGCTGTAGGATCGCAACAAAATCGACCCATTTCTGAAGCGGATGGTGGCTGGTGATGAAAAATGGGTCACTTACGGCAAATGGTAGCCAAGCCAGGATTGATGGACAGGGAGGTTTTGCTGTATGTTTGGTAGAATTGGCAGAGAATTGTCTACTATGAGCTGCTCCTGTACGTTCAAATTTTCAATTCAGACCTGTACTGTCGACAATTGGACCGTCTGAAGTAAGCAAGCAAACACTTTTTGCCGATAGAAGAGGAATTGTGTTCCAACAAGACAATGCTGGGCTACACATATGGATAATGACTCGCCAGAAGTCCCGGGAGCTTGCTTGAAATACTCTTATGCATCCACCTTATAGTCCGGACCTGGCACCATGTGATTACGACATACCTGTTCCTGACCTTGGCGATTAATTTTCTTGGTGAAAAATTCGCCTCAAGATTAGCTTGTAAATATCAACTGTTGCACTTTTCCAAATAGGAACAAGGGTTTCTGTGAAAGAGGCATAAGTTATCGAACAAAGCGATGCATACTTGGAATTATTGTAACTAAGTTACATAAAACCTGCGGAAATAATGTCTTTCCACTGCACCAAATTGAAAATTGAGATTTCCCTTTCTTCTTTGTCTTTATTCATGATAAAGTCAAGCGTTTATGATCCAAGGAATACTACTGTGTCCAAAATAAGACCGATTTTTATTTTGTTCAAGAAATTTGTATTTACTTCTCCAAAAGTATTACGTCGCCTTCAAAATATTCAGGTAATATGCCTTATTGGCAGTTTAGACCGACAAAGAAAAGTTCGAAAAGGCAGAGGTGTTATCATAACTTTGATTTTTAGTGTGATCTTTTTAATCTTGCCAGTTGTTTGCAGATCATAAGCATTAAGACCAGGTCTCATCTTCCGTAATATTGAATTTTATTACGTGCTGATAGCCAGAAATCATCTCTTCACAGATTTTAAGGCTACGGTTTTTTTTAAATAGTGTTCTTTTCTGATACCAATCGAAATTTTACGCGTCTGAAGCTCAAAATATCTTTTAAAATAGAGTTGGATTTAGTGTTGGCGCAATAAGCTATTTCACATAGTTTAAAATCTTTAGGAATGGTTCGAAAGGAAAGAAATTCGATTCCGTATAAACTGACGCCTTGAAAGATTAAACTTCAACTTTGCACATGTGAGCCTAATCTTACAGCCACTGTTGATGATAAATGGATCCACTACGGTATTCCAAAGAAGGGGAAATCAGACTTCAATCGAAAGTCAAGACGAATATTCAAGGAAAAAGTTATTGTTGTACACTTAGCGCGATCAACTTGGGGTTGTGCATTATTGATTGCTCAAATTTAATGAAACCATTATTGTATCGCTTACTATTTACGGGACTGAAGCGGACATTGAAGGAAAAACTCGACCACTACTACTCAAAACAATACAAAATTATTCTATGGCGTGATAAGACTCCTTCACCTGTTAGAAACCCTCAATTAGGAACTCTTTTCTAACCCATGGTATTCTCGAGACATTTCTCCTTCTGATTCAGATTACTTGTTTCGATTGATAATGCGTGGCCTGCCTGAGCAGCGATTCACATTATATTAAGCAACTTAATATTGGTTTGATTCCTGAATAGTCTTAAGATATGAAGTTTTCTTTCGAAGCAATATTCGTATGCCACCAGAAATATGGAAAAAATATTGGTTAGCGATGGATAACATTTTGAGGCATTTTCTTTTCCATAAATGGTCAGTTGTTTAACTCCTAATATACCTATAATATACCAGTGTTTTCAAGGAAAAATGACTTGCCTGGTAATTTATCGTTTTTCAAAAAAAAATGCATTATCATTAAGCATAAATTTGGTATAACTTTCAAAATGTATGGAATTTTGAAATAGTGCTTAGATGACAACAACTGTCTAGAAAACGTACGCAATAACAAAAAATATAAAACAATAATAACAAAATACTTTGAGATATTGGGTAGTTTTTAAAAAATCACTGTTTTGAAAAGTTGCTATAACTTGTGAACTATATGTACTTTCAGATTATGCGTCAAAATAAATACGATAATAATAACAAATAAACTCGACTCTATCGTAACTATATTTAAGTCGAGTTTCTCCCTGTGATCACAGGTATTGTTACGTATATTAATGTTGTTATATTTAAATATATCGAAAAAATTACATAGTAGCGTAGTTAAGAAAATACATAGTTGAATTTAAAAATTTAAAATTAACTATTCTAATGATTTGTAAATAGAGTATTTTGTTGTCAGTAGCCACGTTGTTGATAAACCCATCAAATAAATAAATATTTATGCCTTTAAATTGAGTTATCGAAAGAAAAACAGAAAATAAAAAATTTTAAGCTATAAAAAGCGAAGGATTTTGAAACATATGAAGACACGAGAATGAAAAGTGGATAAAAACCATTTTGGGCTAAAATGAGTTTTATGAAGTTTACTATTTCTTGTTACTTAACGCATCGTTAGGTATGAAAATTGTACATCTCCGATTCGTATTATTGCTTTTGAACCATTTAAAAGCGGTTTCAACCAATGGATTTTGTGGAATGCGAAAAAGCTTTATGATATACCAATACCAATCAATCCATTAAAGCTAAAAAATATGAAAGAGTTGGAAGTGTATATCCCTGAAGCATTCTTAACTTGGTACCATGATTTGACAAACGCACGCAGTGATGTTATTCCAGAAGGTGAAGTTCCAGAAGAAAGCGTGACTGAAGAGACGAATCTGATTCAGAATAAAGTTAAACGTTATAAAATACAATAAAATATTGTCAAATTTTCAAAAAAATGTCAGAAAATGTCAAAAAAAAATGTAAAAGTCTCAAAATAAAACGTTTTAATGTATATTTCTTCTTAATATACCCTTTGTATCAAGCTGCTATTAAAAAAATCTAAAAATGAGTGTGAAAACAGGACATATCCGAATCTTAAAAAAGTAATTAATTTTTTAAAATCAATATATACTGGTTCGTTATCATACATATATGTGTATAAACGTTCTAAAATCATTGTTAGCAAAAAATCTAACTCAATTAGATATAAACTGTTTTTTTGTTCTCCTGTAAAATTACCTCTTTGGTTCATATCCACTTTTCATTCTCACGTCTTCATATATTGAAAAATGCATAAAAGCCTAAAATGCAGCAAAAAATATATTTGCTTCAAGATTTTTTTTAAAGTAATTTCACGCATTTCGAAGGGCAAATGTATACAAATGTTAGTTAAGGAAGCGTCGTGCCAAATTCGATGATCGTTTCAGCTATCATCGACATTTAGACTTACACAAATTGGTAAGTAAGAACCACCAAATACATTTAAATGTTTACTTTTAAGTAAGTTTAGCATATTCAGAAAATGTTAAGTCAACACATCTGCATCGCCATTAATTAGATGCTAGAAATTGCAAAAATCTTTTCAAGAGCAGAGTCAATCCCATCATCCAATGTAATTGCATCTTTAAAGTACAATGTTTTTTAATTTGTTCTTTTGAATTATTAAATTTGACACTTGTCTGTCACTTCCCATTACTAATTCATAGTAGTTGCCATATTAACAAGGTGAACATCCACCACGGTTTAAAAACGTCGTTACAAACGTCTAGGTTTTGCTTATGATAATTACTACTTAATTAAGCAAATCATTTTTAGAAAGCTTAATTAAACGATGTTATAAGGACTATTCGGTAGTTACTTCAAATTACGCACTTATCGTGCTACGGTGCAACATTAAAGGAGGTTTTTTCACAGGACTGTGCCGAAGACGTAAAAGTTTTAACAGCATTTGGTTATGGCGAAGCTCCAAACAAAATTTCCATACAAATTAATATCCCGAAAATCCACTTTCTGCAGGCCCCTAAGGTCACCTGACCTGATTGCACCAGAGTTTACGTCATTTGATTATGTCTGGCAAGAGGGGTACAAAACGAAACCAAGAAATTTGACTGAACTGAACATTAAAACAGTGATTTAGGCGATCTTGACTTCAACCCTTCCGGCCGCAATGAATAATTTTCTGATCAGGTATCGCATATGCGTGATTGAGCATGGGGGCCATTTACAGTCTACCATCTTCAAAACCAATTAGTTATTTGAAATAAAATTAAATTTTCTATACAATAGTTATTTGAATTTCTTACTGTGCACCACCCTATACATATATAACTTTCGACATGGTTGCAATTTTTTCAGTATATACATATAGTATAAACAAATGCAATTAAAACTAAATACTTACCTTGTTAATCAAAAACTACACGATAATTTTTCACAAAGTCAGGAAAATGTAATACGTTGATTTTTTGGGTAAATTTAATTTTTTTTTTTTTTTTTTTTTGAAAATGAAAGAAAAAAAAAAGACCAGAATTAATAATTTTAATCACTTCTTTTAAAGGCGGGCTTTTTAAGCACTACGAAAACGTATAAGAAGCGCATGTTTTCTGCTAGCCTTAAAACATGTGGCAATCTTTTTTGTGATTTTCACTTTTAATTAACATGACATTTGGTTCAACGCGCGAAATATCGTTAATAGAGCAGACTAGAGGCAAAAAATCCTCCTTATTACATATAATGTAAAATGTTATGTACTCTTAGTTCTTATTTTGTTTTTTGTTTTACTTGCTTTAGGTTAATCACCACCAGCAATGATGTTGTTTTTTACTTTTATTTTAATTTCATTTTAGGTTTTTTTTTGTTTGTTTGGTTTGTCTTAATTTTTTTTCTTGATTTTTGTATTTTCACAGATTTTTATTTTAAGACTTCACAATTCTTTTGACCACATATGGTAGACACAATGACGATGGCGATGATTGCGACGATGATGATGATCTTGATTTTGATTTCGACTTTTTTTCAATAAATTGTATATTTTTTTTTTATTTTTCATTCGTTTTCAATTTTATTATGTTGTTGTTTCTGTGGCATTTATGTATGTATATTTGAAGGTGAAATAATGAAACTTCCAAAAGATACGAAAATAACGTATAGTATATAGTTACCTACATACGAACGTGCATACATATATATATATATATAAATATACATACACACATGTATTTATTTAGGAACATATGTATATAATAAATATGTATTTAATATTTATACAATCTAAAAGCCAACAAGAGCTTGCTAGTTGTCTACTAATAGGAAAACTGAAATTCGCTTCACCGCGATCAAACACTTCTTCTTTCTCACTTGTATTTTGTACACTCTCTTCTTCATCTGACCTATCGCTCACTCATTCACTGCCGGGTGGTGCTCACTCTTTCTTCCATTATAAGGTTCTCAATCGCTAAATATTGAATTTATGTACATTTCTTTTGATTTGCAAACAAAATTCGCAAACACTTTACTTCATCTTTGACAGAAGGACAGATCTCTTTTATTTTCAAAATTTTTACGAAATTTTTTTATATTTGATGGTTTTCACACGTTTCATTCGCAAACCACTGTCGCAAAAAATTTTACCGAGCAAAAGCAGCCCCCGCAACTAGCAAAACACAACTAGTAGTAAGAATAAGAAAGTATAGCAGCTATGTATTTGCACTATTTATGGCAACAGATAAATTATAATAATTCACACGTTTCACAACGCCACCGACGATCGCGAAGCTCTTTCGCGTTGCCAAAGTTACTTATACGTACGTACGCACATATATCGATCGCACCTATTCAGCCAAAATACACTTTATACATCACACTTACACTTACTCTACTGACAGACACACACTTGCGCTAAAGCGTGTGTATTTTTCCTCTTTTTCTACTACTAGCCTACAAGGATTAAAACAACTTTTCAATTGAAATTTTCTTTTTTCTAACACCAATTTTAGCGTATTTTATCTGATTCACAATGTCACTGACTTGGTATTCGAACTGTTCGTTCGTTCTTCTCGAAGCGAACGGATGGATGGATAGACGTGAATAGAGAAAAAAAAATAACAAGAAAGTGGTTCGTTCGTGTGGAGAGCGCGCACGGTTCTGACGCAAATCATAAAACATTCAAGTGTGTTATGGTGGCCTATGTCGACGGCACAGCGATATTTTTGCCAGCACTCAGAAATATTGAGATACAAAACAAACCAAAAAAAATGAAACGTACATAAGATTAACAGCTGTTTTGCTTTCATTGAGTGCAGCAGTAAAAGCTCTCGATCAGATGCGACAAAGATGGGACTTTTGTTTGTACGTTTTTAATTAATTTTGGGGATTTGTGAACTGTGGCTCCACAGAAAACTGACAACGTAAAAGTGGAAAACGGTTTCTAAACAGCGGGTGATTTGTTGTTAAGCTTTTGGAAAATGGGAGTGCCTAGTCGTAACTCGCGTCGTTTTTGGAAATAAGTCTACTAGAGGCCTCCTGAAGAAAGCGACCCACGATACATACCAATCGGAACTTTTAGGAGGGAATAAGCATGGCTTTTTTTTAGAAAAGAAAGCACAATTTCCACACCCAAAAAATCTTTAGTTGACATTAACCAAAATTGTAACTATGCCAAAGCAGTGCATACATTCTATCAAAAAAAAAAAAAAGTACCGCGAATTGACCATTTAAAACTTAAAAGGGTTGTCAGAATTCGTTGTTGTCACTAAAAAGAAACAACTGCCTTCTATGCTGACACGTAGTATAAGCGCGATCTGTCACTTGGTTTATTTACAATGCTCAATTTTATCGGTTCATCTCAAGCGTGTTTTGCATTTTTGGCAATGGACAAAAATATTGAATCAAGATATTGTTCCAAATTATTCCAAATAATCGATATTATTACAGAAGGCTTAAGGTGAATCGACTTCAGCAAATTCACGTGCGTCGAGATGTGGTGGAAGGCTAGCTCGCTCTAGTCGACTACTAACATCTTCAACTGATTTTAACATCCATAAAGTGAAGGAATTGGTGACGGAAAATCGCTATTAAAGCTTAAGATATGTATGTATATAGCCGTTGAACTTTCTGTGTTTCACGAATTAAGTCGTACCATTTTCAAACGTGTTGCCGCTCAATTAAATTCCACCTTACATTCGTAAAACACAGTATAACTGATGATGAGATATGAACCGAAACTGAAAAAACATGTCGAAGTCGATCAGAGTCAAGATAATGTTGACTGCTTTGCTGGGTTATCGATAAGCCCACAAAGTTTGCTTTTAAAAAGGCCATTAAAATAAGATGCTTATCGGGTCTTTTTGAATGGAACAAGAAACTCTGCTAGAAATCATATGGGAGAAGGCATATTTTTTACTAGCCTTATAAATGCTCCCCCTTTGCTTTTCAAAAGTTTGATTTTAAGACTTACGTCAAATTCTCACACAAAGTATTTACGTATGTCATATACGCCATTTACTTCGTGTTACACTAAAGCTGGGATCCCACTATCGGCGCAATGTACCGATTTTTGTAAAATTTAATAGGCCGATAGTGGGAACGCACAACATTTGTCAAAATGGGACAATCTGTGCCGAAATCGTGCTGACTAAAAATAATGAAATACAACCCTGTTGCACCGATAATGTGAACACTCTGTACATAAAGTGGAACAATAAAATTGTTAAAAATGCGACGATTTTTATCGGCCACTTGCACCCCGATCAAAGTTAACAATTAGCGCCGATTTTTAAGAACAACACTGTTTGTAAACACAAGAAAAGCGGAAGAAGCACAAAAAAGAAAATTTAAACTGAATACGCGTAGTCACAAAAAAATCATTAAAAATGTATTCAGACTACGAAATTATAGAAGGCAAAACAAGTTTTGAAGAACTGTCTACATCAATCTCGGAAAACAAAAGGAAAAGGCCACCAGTACTATTGTACTATTTTTTTGCTTACTTTTTTTATTACACCGCTTTAATGCTGTAAAATAAGAAATTGATTTTCAATTTTGTAAATCAATCAGCGAAGACATGTAAACAAAAAACATATGATTTAATTTCTCAAAAAGTGCGCTGATAGTGTGACCACGTTTTGCAGATTATGCACAAATTTTTTTTCCGGCCGACATGTACCGAAAACAAATAGCACAATATGCGATGATAATGTGACTGCTCAAAAAGTAATTGCCCAAATCCTTGTCAAACGCACCGATGTAGCACAATAAAAATCGGTACATATTGTGCTATGTGCGCCGATAGTGGGATCTAAGCTTAACATTCGATCACTTCTATTTTAAAAATATCAAAAATAAAAACTTTCAATTCAATTTTTTTCCACTCCAACAATAATCGATTTAAACTTTTATGGTACGAAATGTGTCTGATCGTCCTAAAAGTCTACATTGATCTAAGCAACAGCGCTTCTGTTGAAAACGCGATAGGTATCGCGCCGCTTGAGTTGGAGGTTACAATTTGGCAGGGAATATCTTACAATCATAGACAGGTTAAGTTCGAAACTTGTTAAAATCGGGCCATAAACTAGAAATGGGCACCCAGATATTTCCCAACAATTTTCCCATTTATTTATCAGTAAAGAGCAATATGCGGCGGTAGTACATATAGATGGAAACAACCATCCTAATCTATATAATCGTTTACCATAACATACTAATGGTGGGCGTGGTTACTAAAAAATACTTGAAAAAATCCGGGCTACGTCAACATATCTTCTGCCTACCAATTATACCGGGAAATTTTTCGGAAAGAGTTTAATTCTCGCAGTGAATTCTCGTTTATATCTACTATCGACTAAAGACGAGTGTGCGTAAAGTGGTAATTTGAGATAGAGAAAAAGTTTGCTGGAGCCAATTATATTTCTTCACAATATTGTCCGACTTAGATGTAATTTTTTTTTTGGTTCCGGCTTAGTTGGAAGGCACAATTCCGGAACTTGGTAGCTTGATTGCACGACAGACCTATAAACCCATGTCTAACCGCCATAATTCGTTTTATGAACATGACTCGTTCTAGCGTGTCTTTTTGGGGGAAATTCAGGTACTTTTGAACTAGTCGAGCGGCATCCGAATCATATCACCAAAATTATGAGACGATTTTCAATCACCTTGATTCACTTTACCGATTCTAACAAGCTTCTAACAAACTACTTAACTTCTAATTAACCAACAGAGCAAGGCAACTTTTTCAACATACATATCTTGATCGCTTTTGAATGCATTGTACCACTTACATACGTTTTTTTTTTTTTTTTGATAAAGTCAACATCCGCTTAGATAAATTGACAAAATCGAACAGTATAAACACCCTAAACAACAGATCACGATCGAAACGGACCTTTTAAATCAATTTCTGACATTTTTTTTAACAAAATATATTTTTTCTATTGAGAAATCCAAAAGATGTAGACTGCAGTTTTCATATAGAAAAGCATTATGAAAGACACTTTTCGTACAGAAAATTCTCTTAGAAGATAACTCATATTAATATCTTGGAATTATTAATCTAGAATAGAGTTTTATTTAAACCGTTACATTTCAAATCCATTTTTTACGATTGGCCTGATTTCCACCGACACTCCCAAATGCTAAAAAATATTATGTCAATATGGAGGATGTCTAATAGCATACCTGTGGTCACAAGTCGTTTTTCCGTGCATTTTGAAAGTTATGAACAATTCCACAATTCAAAATATGAAATGATTTTCAAAATATACTTGATATAGATTTATGACGAACCGGGTTTACCTTTCTTGTCTTTCATTTTTCCTATCTTTCCTACTATTAACATATACGTCTCTACAAATGCCTCCATTTAAAAGCACCTTAACCTACATACATACAAGCAAACACATGTCTTACTTATATTCCCATTTTTATCTCAAGGTAATGCCATAAAATCTTTCAATGAAATCCCCACTAGAAAGAGTATTTCGTTTCATTTCTTTAACTTCTTCACTATTTTAATTTCTTTAACAGATCAATATTTTATTAAATATTATATTAAAATTGACTGAATTTTACAAATTTTGATTCACCTAATTCTATTAATTCTATAATTCAGGGTATTATTTATGCGATTTTTTTTTTTTGAAATTGGCTAACAATTGGCTTATTCTTGTCTGAAAATAAATTGAAAGCATGAGTAAAATTAACTACGTGCTACGAATACAATTAACTTATTGGAAAGTAAACTCAACATTAATAACGAAAAGGGAACTTCTTAGCATTAGATGATGTCAGAGGGCAAGTTAAAAACAATTCACACCGATTCATAACGAGATTTCATCATTTTCTTAATGTAGGTTTTATAATCATAACCAGGACCAATGCCTGCACCGCCTTTTGTGCCTAGGCCAGCATGTGAACCGCGAGCGTTAACCTTTAAATGATATAGAATTCAATAACAAGTTAAGCATAGTTGTTGGTGGATTAAATGCAATTACCTCTACAATATTTGTCCGGCCTTGGTTTTTACGACCCAAACCTTGGCCCTCTGACCAACCCATTTTCTGTAGCAATCGGTTTCCAACATTATTTGAACCTATTGGCATAACCGGCACTTCTGCTGAACGGGAGTTGAGATTCTTAATTTCTTTTTCAAATCTTTCTCGGCTGGGGTTTGATGGAGGTGGATCATATTCGCCGTACTTCTGCCGTCTTTCTTTTGCGCGATCACGATAACTGTGTGGATAATGGTTAACAATAACATAAAGTACTCAAAATTGTCATTGTGTCACGAGTGTGAAAACTTACGATAATGCCGCTGCCAATGAAGTCTCTTGATCAGTTTCTACCTGGCCTGATGGATTATTAGATCCTTTGGCTAAATTGTGTTTGGCTAAATTCTCTTTGTGTAGATTGGACATTTTCAAATGTTTTTGCAAAATTTCCAAAGATTGGAAAGCTCGTTTACACAACAAACAAGTGAGTTTTTGAAAATCGACATAATCTTTTTCATTTCCTTCAGCTGCACTATTTGTTTTCGCCGGTGCAGGCACTTCTTCTTCGGAATCTGAACCGTACGCGGGTATCAGTTTATTTGTTGCCGCCAAGGTCATGGGAGACATAAAATTGGTTGCCAATTTATTGGTGGCTTTCTTTTCTAGAATCGAAAAGCCGACATCGGCATAACCACTGGTAATACCTCCTGCGCTACCACCGCTTGTTGATGGCCTAATTCCATCATCTGGTCTGTCCGATGTTAAAATTGGCTGCGGCGTTGCCACTGGCACATAATCTTTCTTTTGATTTAGTTGCTTAGCCCATTTCTCCATGTCTTTAACAATTTTTTTGGCCACTTTAACCTTATCGTGTTTATGGCCACCGACCTCCTTTTTGTCCTTTTTCGCGGTCTCGTCATCGGGGGGATTTGAAGTAGATGCCTCAGAGTCCTGTTTAACAGCAGCCTGTACAGTTGCCGCCACTGTAGCAGGTGTTGCCAGAATATAGGTACTTTTTCGTTGATCCCAATAGAGGTAGGCCCCAGTTTCATTATTGTAATAATATTGAGAATGTGCGTCATAATAAAGACCAGTAGAGGGGTCGTAGTAATAGCCCGAAGTCTCATCGTACTGATAGAGTGAAACGTCAGGAGTGGCTACAAATAAAATAAAAATTTGATAAAAAAAAAACCCGGCAATTATTATTATTCGGGACTGTGTACTGTAAATTATAGATGTGTGAAGTGATTTACTTACGATATACTTTGCCATCATTTCCTTTTGGCGTCACTACCGCACGCGATGCTAAACTGGCTTTAACAGCGGCCGCGGCTGCTGCAGCCGCTGTTGCTGCTGCCGTTGCCGTTGTTTCAATGCTATTCATTTTAGCCTGCTTGCGCTTTATGGCCGACAAAGCAACAGCCGCTCCGGAATTAGCTTCGGTCACTTGAGTGTCCGAAGGTAAATTGCCGTATGAGCCACTGCTGATCTCAGATATATAATATTCCGTATAGTATTGCAAATAGTGAGCGTGTTCTGCAGGCGTGGTGGCATACAAGGAAGCACTATATTCAGCTAGACGCGGCACATCGTCCAGGGTGTATTGAGAAGAAACACCAGTAGTGGCAGTCGAAGCTGCTGTCGCAGCAGCTACGACTTCAGCAGCTGTCATGGGCCCTATGGGGGCCGTGGTTGACTTCGTTGATGTGCTGGATGCCGAATCACTTTTCTTTTTTGGCACAATTTGACGATTTTCATGATCGACACAATATGAAACCAATACTGAAACATGTTTTGCATATTCATATTCTTGTTTTGTTTGTAATAAATGACTGATTCTTCTTACCTTCTTTGTCATCAATAACCAGCGGTGGTTCCAGGGTACTTAACAGATTATGCATATTCATCGAATCCACTAAACTTTCGAAATTCAAATAACAAATGCCCCGGGATGTTTGCGTTAGGGCATCACGTGAGACAAATACTTTCGTGATCTTATTGGACAGCTCGGGTGCATGCTGTGTGATAGCTGTTAAAACACCCTCTTCATTGGTTAGGACATCCAAATTGCGCAGCATAATCTCTGCATTGATGGTAGAAGTATAGGAGGGGAGGTTCATTTTGAATTATTAATAATATTTGAGAACAAATGAACAAGATGTTTCTTTTTTTGAAGAGGGAAACTATCAAATGTTAGATGCTTGCTCAACAAAACTATTTTTTTTTTTTTAGAAAATTGTTCTTAAGAATAGGTGAAAATAGTATTTTGAGAATTTGTATACTTTTGGTAAGGATGTTGCTTATTTCATCGCTGCCTTCACCGCCGTATGAACTATCGCCACGGGAGGCAAAACATTTGAAACAACTGTCGCGACGTTTAAAATTAAACACCCCACACTGGAATAAAAAAAAGAAAATTATACAGAATTAAACATATTTAACATATAACATTTTCTATGAAGAGGAAGATTTTCCTCAAACTCAAAACAAAATTGGTCATTTTCACAAAGTACATTCCATCTAAAAAAGTACCAACCATTTATAATTTAAAAAGCCGAATTACTTAAAATGACACAAGAAGGCTTACGGTGAATCGACTTTATCAAAATCACGTGAATATGAGCGGTACACTGCTTTCAAATGTGATCGAGATATGGTTGAATATTTGTTACGGTATGGTCGATCGCAAAAAGTCTTCGATTGAAATTAGCATCGATAAAGTGAAGGAAATAGCGACGAAAAATCATCATGTAGATTTAACAAAGATAGCCACTGAAGCATTCTGTGCCTCACGAACTTTTTGTGCATGAAATGCAATAATGCTCGTCTATTTCCAAAACACCTGCATTTAAAAAAAAATAATCACGTAAACAGATCGTAGTTAAACAGTTGCAAGAATAAGTAAATTCCGATCCCACATTCATAAAACGCACTATAATTGGGGGATTGAAACATAGTTTTACGAGTATGACATGCAACACAGGCAACAAGTATCGGAATATCGGCTTTCAATTGAGCCGAAACCGAAAAAATAAGTCAAAGTCGATTCAAAGCCAGCGCAATGAAGGCTGTTTTCTTCGATTATCGCAGTGTTGTGCACTTAAAATTCTTGCCAGAAGGTTAGACAGTAAATAAAGAATATGATCTGGGCGTTTGAGAGATCAAAATCATCGAAAAAGTTCAGGTTTGTGGAAACAAAACTCATGGGTATTTTGTAACCATTTTATTCACCTGATACTGGTCTTTTTTCTGCTTCGCAGACCTAAAATTAACACAGTTTTCGGTGGATATAAATCTTTTCTGGAAAATGCTTTGAAAAAAATACTTTGATAGTTGAATTATTTATTTGCGTAAATGTTTTATTATAGAAACGGTCTCCGGTCTATAAAAGATTCTGCTATTGCAAAACTATCAGTTTGCTCAAAGATTGTTTCTTCCGAAAAGTTAATGATTTCACTAATAATTTTTTTCCTTCCCTGCGTAAATACAGGGCATTCCTTCCTAAAAAGATTTTCATGACTCGAATGGTACCTACCTTGCCGCAATACCAATCATTTCCGCCTGAACCTTTCGACTTCGCTTTAGCATCATCTTCATCCGTAGGCCCGACCTGATCGCATTCGTCACGGGAGGCATGACATTTGAAGCAGTTGCCGCGGCGTTTAAAATTAAATAGGCCACACTGATAGAACAAAAAAAAATGTTTTGCATACTTATTTATAATAAAGTAAGTAGATACATACTCTGCCACAATGCCAATCCTTTATAAGGCTATATTGCAGGGTAGGCCAACATGAATCACTCAATTGTATTGTACCCTATAAATTGGAAAGAAAAAGAGAGAAAAGATAATATATATTAGTTAAACGTGTCCCATAGGAATCATTCCACAGACTACACAAGTCACCGGTTTGATGAACATCATTTCAACGTTTCTCTTGTGTGCTATTGTTTGTTTTTGCCTTTTCGATTTTGGCGGCTCTCAATGTTTTGTTATTTCTCTTTTGAATCTTGGAGATTTTAAGCGTCTTGCAGGGAGCATCCATACCCTTGGTTTCTCTTTGATGAATGAATGGTCTTGTTATTGTCATTGCGTTTGTAGTATACCTGAACAAAACGTTTTCCTAGCATTAAAATTTCGACGATAGCTATACAAAATGCAGCATTAAATAGAAAACAATAATTTTGGACGAATGGCTGTCAGCCAACTAAAGGATCGGCAACTTGATAGTCAACGTTTCAAGGTAATTGGAACCTAAGTATCGAATCCGTTCTTTAAGCCAATTAAAGAAAACTCTCCATAAATGGGGAATAAATGGTGATCTTATGATCTGAATCCAACCTCAGTAGTCTGCCATTTTGCTATCTAGTAAAACTATTATAGTTTTTTAGTCAAGTTATGCAAATATCTCATAGTCACTGTGGGCCATTTTCTTGTTGAGAAACATTTCTCCCTAGGTTAGAGGAATTTATTGATCCCCTCATTTATGTGCTATACTGATATACTGAGTACAATTGATCACATTTTGTATATGAGCCATTAATCCATTAATATTTCAATAGACGACTTTAGTAATTTGTATATCGCGTTGCGCATAAGTGCGATCGAGTTACGCTGGATGGCGTTAGAAAGACATGAAAGACATTTCATTGCCCAGGAGCTAAACATTGCACAAAAAATCATTTGGAATCACTTGAATAAGGCTAGATACAACGATATGGTCGCTGTATGGGCGACACTCGAGTTAAAACAAAAAGGTCTCACAGAACAAAGTTCCAGGCGATGATTGCTTAGTTCTTATGCATCCGCCTTAAAAGCCAGACCTGAAACCAAATGAACTGCCACCTGATCCTGTCTATGACAAGTGATTTTGCTGGTGAAGATTTTGCCACAAGACAAACTTGTTGGAAATCGACTGGCCCAGTTACCGAACATACAGGTACATGATTCGCCTAAATCGTACCATTCTAACCATGCTAAATAAAGCCTTTACTGCATGCAAGCCAACTTTGGTATACGCTATGGAAAATATGTCGGCTCATCGTATAATAATTATAAAAACATTTTGCAGATATTGTGATTAATCATTTTTATGGTTTTCAAACATTTTAAGTAGAATAGTTTTGAAGTTTGTACTAAACTTCCAAATTTTCCGATCTGGAAAACGATGTGTTAACACATAACTATGCATGCAGCCGCCTGCTAGTAAGAAAATGTAATACATTCGTCAGATATCGAATTCTAACACAACTAGCCTATAGCTCCAACACAAATGTAAATCAAATCGTGGGTTAAAAGGGATAATCCCATCATTTCAATATTTGAATTATGTACATATTCTTAACATTTCAAAGAAATATTGAACAGAGAACGATATTGGACCACCGTTGCGTGTAACCTTGCCATACCAAAGCTTATCAAAAAGGAAAGAATTCACATTTGAATAAAGCATTTATTTTTAAGACTTCCACAGAATATGCTAGCTGATTGGATCGGACCCTCACATGCATTCTTTCTAATTTTCAGTGACAGTCGCCACATTTTTTTTTTGCAAAAATAATGTCGGACAGTTGGGACATTACAATTATTATTATACAAATTTACCAAATAAATCTGGTTATATTTGCGGTTGAATATTACGCAGTAATTAAATAGAAACAAATATGGGGAATCAGCCATCTAGAGAACAGTTTTACTTAGACAAGTTTTTAAAAAAAATAATGACTGTCAACCGCTATGGCTAAAAAGTATATTTATACAGCGGAAAAACTCTGGTCTTGAAGTTTAATTGCTTCAAAACATTTGACAATTCCGATCTAAGAAACCCCTAGCACATAACTCAAATGATCCTAAATACCTGGTTAAACCCCTGTTATGAAAACTTATGTACGTTCTATTGGTTCTCTGTGTCCTTTAAGATTGCTGTCGCATCTGTCAGTCAAAGACCATTGCATCATTTTCTCTACGATCATCATCTCTGTTCGTTCTTTCAACTTATTTCATAACACTTTTTTTGTTCTTTTAATTGTGTTGTTGATACCTGAGTATATTCCATCCAACGTGCAGCTTCTTCAGTCGTATTAAACTCGACGAATGCAAAACCACGTGATGCACCTAAATAATTTAAATAAGAAGCAAATACAAAATGTTTTTGTAAAAAAATCAACTATTTTTTTATGTTTTGAATTGGTTGGTTTATAAAGTAATAGTAGCAAATGTTTTTTGTTTTTTTTTCCGTTTCCTTCATTCGGAATAGTACAATTCGTCCTTCTCTTAACGCATACTTACGCTGTTTCATTCGTTTTTATACACATTGGCGGAACGTTTCACAATTAATATAAAGACTGTAATAGTCAAAGAAACCTACCTGTTGTACGTTTACGTATAAGGCGTATAGCGGCTGGTGACATTTCTGCCTGTATTAATAAGCTCATGATCTGCAAGGAATTGTAGACTGTTATTAGTGGTTATTTTTTTAACTACGCTCTAGATCATACATCCGCTTCCGTGATATGTGGTTGCAAGCCAAATACAATTATTGTACTCGATGGTGTTTTGGTTTGATTGGTGGAACTGTAGTATTGGGAACTAGTTTCATCACTTTCATCGCTATCGCGATCATTTTGATCATTATCAGCATTATTGTAACGCCTATTACTATTGTTATTACTATAATTGTTGCCGTTGCCACCGCCATTACCCGCAACACCACCATAACGTCTATTATCTCTATTATCACCTCGATCCCGTTCTCTGGCGAAACAAGAGAAAAATTATATTTCAACATGTATTATAGATTTGTTTACTGTTATTACCTTCTATCGCGGTTATCATATTCACGATCGCGATCACGCTCCCGATTTCTTGGTCTATCATTGTAATACCGATCATCACAAAAATCATCATCATTTCCACGCGAACGGAATTTATTATTCCCACGCGCATTATTTCCTCCTCCATAATTTCTGTTATCATCCTGGTAGTCTTGATTGATTATGTCACGATACAGATCCTTGTCATTGGTATTGTCATTCCTATAACCGCCACGATCACGGGATCGGGAACGCGATTTATTGCGATAGCTTTGGGTATCACGACGGTCTCTGCAAATCGAGAAAAGTAATGTTCTATATTTGTGCAGCAATAATGAAGTTGTTAATGTAAATTGAACCTTGATCTAGAACGTGAGCGGCGATATGTACCACGGCCTCCTTTGTTATTATTGCTATTGTTACGAAAACGTGCTGAAAATAGGTAAACATTAATGATAACTAGACAAAGTGGGACAAAGGGTTGTTAATATACAAGTTATTTGGAAAAAGTTCCGGAATTTATTTGTATACACATGTATATTGTCAAAAGAAATACCGGGAACTGATCGAAAAAGCGAAAAATTTGTATTATTCATTCAAATTTATTGTGTTCAAAGTAGGCCCTTGCTAAACTACTCACTTATGCCAAACCATACTCGTATATGTATACAGTGAAGAAGGCCAATGGAATCATGAAATTGAATGAAAATTAAATTATAGAACATGTTTGTCGCCTGTGGCGCATTACTATTCCAAAACATAGAAAATTTTTTGGAAGAATAATCATTTTTAGAAAGTAAAAAATTGACAATTATTCAAAAAATCAAAATTACTGCTTTAAATAACTTCTCTTTTAAGAAAAAAGAAATGAAGCAAAATTTTTTTTTAATAAAAAACGGTCGATTTTCTCAAAATTCACTTTCAGAGATTTAATAATAATGATTTTTAAATTTTAAGGGATAAAAATCTCCGGCCTTTGAAGAGTTGTAGGGGCATATGTGTGACTTGCACAGTGATAGTTATATATACATATACAAAAAATATTTGGAGGTAATACCCGATTTATAGAAAATTTAAAATAGACTAGTCGACTTGTAGTAGTATACATGTAGTCGACTAGTTTTAAAAAACCTCAATTTCCTTTAAAAAGATGTGCTGGAACGAGCCAACTCGGAGCTCACGTTCATAAAACGCATTATAATGATGATGAGTATGAGTTTGCGAGTTTCACATGCAAACCGAACAACAAACTTCGAAATGGCGCCTTCCAACTGAGATCTTACCAGAAAGACCATATTAAAAACTCAACTAATATCGCCGAACAACCTGTATTATTTTTTCGGGAACTACGTTTGAAAAACATTTTCGTGATGAGATTATTCATTGACGTAAATTTATAATTTAAGAATGGGGTTACTTTGAGGGGAATATGACAAATTTGTATGAATAATAAGCATTTTTGATATCATGCAAACATTTAAAAGCATCGTTCCGAAAAAAAAGTTGGACGCATCTGGGTAATTTTCGTAAAGAAAATTTGTTGGAAGCAGAGCAGAGCTAAACTTTACAAATACCAACTAATATACTGCTGTCTGCCCAACAGATTTCCATGTATAGCATGTCCATATAGCCCATGCTACTCTGTTAAATGCCGACATATGCTACATATAAATTTGCTGTTGAAGAGGCAGAATTGTTATCAAACAGATGAAATTCCAAATGGACCAATTTCATTGCGATTTCATTTTCACACCCATTCTCCGTTTACTTGTAACTACCAGAATAAACAGCAAACAAAATCAATATAATTATAACATTTACACAGACTTTCGACACTTCAGAATTTTTTTGGAAACTATGTGACCGGATCATTGCGTGTTTGTATCTAAACCATTTCGTATGTACGACACCAAATAGGCAAAGAGCCATTAAATAATCATTATTGTTATTAGCGAAAACTATTAAACAAAAAGGAACCACAATTGGTGTACATATAATTGTGACTCCATTTGAGGCCGTCAATTCGCAGTTTTTGCAGGAAAAAATGGCGACTTACGGGAATCCATTACGCTGATGTATTTTCACTCTAAAACTCTGGGTGTTTAACGTTATTACTTCTAGCCTTTCTATTACTCATAAACAGTGATATTAAATATTTCAATTATGAATTTTATCAATATAAATCCGATATTCTACGTAAACTATTCCACCGAAAAGCCAACACGATGTAAAAAGTTCTACAAATGAAAAATTGATTTTCCTTTACAAATAGTGATGTGTAAACTTGCTTCGATAGTAATCGAAAATCGATTATGCAAATTCAAAATGTATGATTTCACAAAAGTAACTATCAGTTTGGTTTGACAGATTTAACCCTATTTGGCTAAAATTAACAGCTGATTAATATCGAAATTTAAGCAAATTGACCACAAATAACGTTAACTCTGTTTTATCGGTTTGTTAGTGTGTCATTCCCTTTAAAGGGATTGATTTCACAGATTAAACTCTATTTGGAAAAATTGGTATGAAAATGTATGCAAAATGACCGCAAAAGCTTTAGCTCTTTCTAATAGCACTGTCAGTGATTAGTTTGATAGATCTTATCCTATTTAATTTTTATTTTCATTTATTCGTACATCGCAATAAAATATAAAATTCTAATACCGCACAATATTAAACATCAAAAAAGTGGGGATGAAATTGTTATTATATGACAATTAGGTAAAAAAGGAAACCAAAATGTCGATAGTGAATACATAATGTACAATTGGCTACTGAAGTCCACTTAATGCAACCCTGATATATTTGTGTTGGAAAACTTGATTTGAATAAACGGAATTTCGTTGATGCAGATAATAATTATAATCCTATTTCAGCAAAACGGCAAATTTTGAATATGAAATTTTGTTCAAATTTTCATGTTGCTAATTTTCTTAGGGCGAAATCTGCCAGATTAATCTGTTTATGCGTTATGTGTCTTAAGCGACAAATTTGACAGATTTTACTATTTTAAAAATGCAAGTCTTATAGATTTTCTGAAGAAAATTGAAATATCTTCCTAAATTAATTCTAAGCTCTACACTAAATTAAACTCCCAGTTTTAAAAAGAAATAAGGAGAGGCATATTAGAATTGAATAGTCTCAGATTATTTTTTTTTTATAAAAAGCTTAAATCCACAATTTGAATAAAATTCTACCCAAAACTACATTTTCTTTCCACATAACTAGCAAATGGAAGCGTTCAGAGTACTGAAACTTTTTGACTTTTTTAGAAATTTGTTTTGTTGACCTTTTAAGAAATACTATTAGAATATTTTAAATTTTTTACGTCCATGTGGTTAGAATTCTACTCGTTGAAATTTTTAGAGCCATTTAAATTTTCTATACTGATCACGCACTATCATAGCATACTGCAAAAGGGGAACCACCTAGTTCCGCATTTAAAGAAGTGGGATCCCTATGTTAGAAATGCGATTCTAACTTATTATGCACAGTTCGTAAGATTCTTTGGATTGTGGAGCAAATTAAATATTGCGTATAAAATCATTATTGTATAGTGGTACTATTATGTCAGTTCCAAAATGTTTAATCGGCGAGGAGGTTGGAATGCTAGTTCTCCAACACTAGTTCTAAAACGCTATTCCGAGTAATCTTCTCGAAAGAAACTTTTGCATATATAATAAAAGTTGCCCCATTCATGATTTATAGGACAAGTGGGTCAAGGTTTTACCTGTTTATTATAATCCGTATGATTGCCCAACTATAAATTAACATCATTCGTGATTCCTTGAGAGATTCTCATTTCGACAATATATTCTAAGTCAAAAAGTACAAACTCAAAATTTGACTGAAATAGTCTGCTCGCAAAGTTTTGTTTGGAAAATTAAGCCTTACCTTGGAAAGCAGGACGATGCAGAAAAAAGTAATATTGGATTTGGCCGAAGGGGTGAAAGGCCAAAACCCCGCAATTAATATTTTTTTTTTCATTTTACGAACTTGGGCAAGAGCTACTCAACGACAGTTTGACAATGGTCATTGCTCTATGAAATTGTAGAAAAATTTAATTTCCACCCTTTGGAATGTGTTAACGTATTGCCCGCGTTTATGTCTTTCGTTCCCCATCAGTCTTGTTTTGTCACCTTTAGGATTTTGGGTTCCAGGAGCGGAAACAATTTGGCCTGCATCGTAGGACAGTCGAAGCTTCAGATGTAGTGAACATTTTTTGATCTATTGATTTCTATACAAATTAAATTTCCACCACTTTGAGTGTGCAGGAGTATTGTGCACCCTTTAGGTCATCGTTACCAAACAGTCCTTTTTTGTCACCTTTTGGACTTTGTGTTCCAGAGGCCAAAATATTTAGTGATTGATTTTGGTGATTGGTTATTGTTTTGGTTTGTTATCTTCATGTTTTACGTCAAAATTTTCTTCGGGGTTATTGTGAATTGTGAAACTAGTGAACGAGTGTTGCCGTGTAATTTAATTACTGTATATTGCCACTCGAAATATATTAGCCTTGCCACTTTAAAGTTCATCAAACTTAATTGTCTTGCAATGCTGAAATGTGGTGATTTTTCATACTCTGAGAGGATTATGTTTCTCTTTTTCCTTTTGGTAGTTTTCCTCTCTTTTTAAATTTGATTTGTTAATTTTCCGTGTGTAATTTTTGCCAAATTTTTAATTTTACGAAGGCGTGATTCGTTTATGCGTCTTTTTCCAGAATAAAAAAGAAAATTAAATGACGATAAAATGATCATGCAAATGTAATTGATTTGTGTTCAATGTAATTGATTTTCGGATGCAAGTTTTTGATGAAACGTCTTTCGTGTGACGCGCGTAATTTTGTATTTTTAGCCAGGGTCATTATTAAATGTTATTTTACGTTGGTCAAAATTTTAAATTCCAAACATAGACGTATCTGCAGAAGCATTTCCAAACAAAATATAGGTAGAGATCTAGATTTACCTTCTTAGAAATTTTCGTTTGAAACCGGCTCGAACACAAATAAACAAAGTTTCTTGTTCTTTTTTTATTTGATTAAATATACATATTTAGTTAACTGCTAAAGATTAAATTAGTCTGCGACTAATCCTTATACGAGATTTCTTTACTATATATTAAAAAAGTTAAAAAAAACTAACAAAATTCATATAAAAAATATCCAGCCTAATCCGAATCCGAGTCATCTGCGTTGTCATTTTCATTGTCCGAATCCTCTTCCAATTCGGGCATCGGAAATCGTAATATTGCAGCAATACCCGTTAATTGAGCCAATTGTTCACCAGATATATGCATGCTCGAGAATATCTTCACATCGCCACCAGCATCACGAATATTTTCTACTAGCTGCACATATTCTTTCCGCTGATTAACATCTTGACAGCGGAAAAGATTGTCGGATATTAGTAAAGTTTCAACCGCCATTGCGTCAGCTGCTGCCAAAACATGTTTTTTGCCATAAAAAGCCTTCGAAGGTTCACATTGCAACATAGTATAGAATTGTTCTAAGGCCTTGACCTCGCCAGCTGCCTTGGTATCGGAAATTTTCGACATAACGGCTGGCTCTTGCAAGACTTCTTTGAGTGAATGCTTGAATCCCGACGATGAGTGTACTAGCATAAACTTGCTTTTGTTGTCCAGCAATACTTTTATATCTGATTTAATAGCCTGCTGATACATATACTCCAGGAATTGGTCTCTAACAAAACCGGGCGAAGCCAAAAGTACGCATTTTACCACATCAAAGTTGACATGCCTCAAGATGCCCTGCATAACGCTTTCGTAGAATTTCGCTAAACCCTTTTCATGTTGTTGCACGCTACCCTTGCGTTTACGCGGAATATTCACTTCGATTTTACTACGTACTAACGTCATACTGGGCGTAATTAAGCAGACGTGGGCCAAACCTTCTTGCATCACAACAGCCGCCACATCAGCCGATTGAGTAGGATCGCACGCCATATCAATACGCTCCAATGCTATAGAATCCCATTCGTGTTTTCGTAATTCAAATTTACGATTCAGTTCTAAATCCAAAGTATGATAAGCTCCCATTTTCACATATTGATTTTCTTCGATATTACGCCCCTTTAGACGTAAAACACAGGCCTGTGTATCAAAATCTATTGATTCCACCGAAATTGTTAAAGTGGTACGAACACGACTGCTTGTGCTAGATCCTGTGGCGGTTTCATTTTGCACTTTACGTATGGTAGTACTGCGGACACTATCCCCTTCGGATATTAAATTGTAGGCGTGCCACATATCCTCCGATTCCTCGGGCACAAGAACAACAGTACTGAAAAAAGTATAGAAAATAGAAGATAACGACATAATTAGTTGTTAGGTTTATGGTCATTATTTAAGAATTTGGTTTTGTTGAAAAAAAAAAACCGTCGGCTTTCAAACAACATAATTCTTCGTGCTCTAGCCCGATGGCTTTTGTCAGCAAAAACAGAAAAGGAAGTTTTGCGAATGTTTCTCATAAGTAAATGTTTGGAAGCAATCTAATTAAGTTGAGAGTTTTAGGAGCATAAGACTTGATAAATTGTTTTCATCATTATACCAAGTCTGCTGATGAGGGTCCACGGCTGGATCCGAAATAGCTACACTACAGACAGCTTAGCATTATGAGAATATTATTCTTCCAAAACTTCCTTTCCCGAGTCAAGCTTTGCAAAATTATAATTAAATATAAATTATATTATTATAAATAAAATTAAATACATATAGTGCTCGATTTTGTCGGTTCATCTGAAGTGTGTTCCCGATTTTTATAGTAGATAAAAATATCGAATAAAAAATTTGTCACAAATTGTGTATTGCAAATGGAATTTCGCACGCCAAATAACAGGAAATGTTGCAGAAGGCTTACGATAACTCCACCGTACGTACGAGTTGCATAGCGCATTCGGAAGTGGTCAAGATGTGGTGGAAGATTTGCCTCGCTCTGTTCGACCATCAACATCTTCAACTGCCGATATCATCGATAAAGTGAAGAAAATGGTAACTGAAAATTATCACTTAGGTTGAAGCATTAAGCTGCATATCTTTCTGTGTTCCACTTATCAATTCGTAATATTTTGAACGAGGAAATGCCGGTCGGTTAGTTTTGAAGAACCTAAATATTCTGCAAAAACTCTATGGTATAAAGGACGCAAGTACGCTGTTTAACAATCCAAAATTAAAGGTGTAAATGTGATTAACGTCTCTTTGTGTGAGAGGTACTACAACACATTACTCTTGTATATAATATCAGAAGAAATCCATTATTTCTCCAATAGAAAGCTTTAGTAATCTGTACCAAGCGGTGTGTAAACGGGATCGGTTACTCAATATATCGGTCCGATAAAAATTTAATTAGAAAGTTTTGTGATTCCTTGATTTAGTATTGTTTAAGTCAGAGAGAAAATATGCCATATTTTACAGTTTTTCTACAAAGAAGAAGGCAAATAGATAAACCAGGCAGCTGAAAACGTGAAAAATGCTTATGGCCCTGATAAAGCCAATCTCGCGCAATTTTGGAACCAACGATACCGTCCCGGTAATAATAACAGTAATCATCAAGTCCAACCGCCATGTCCAATTTTAATTGCTCAGGAGCTAAATAAAAATACGTTAGGAACAATTTGAATAAAACTGGATACAGAGAGACTTCGATGCATGGGTGCCGCACGAGTTAGTGTAACAAAAAAACCTCATAGACTTCATTTGTGTATCACTGCTGAACCGCAACAAAGTATAAGGTAAACAATTTGACCGTCTGAAGAAGCTTCGTGAGCTTGGTTGGAAGGTTCCTATGCATCCACCTTATAGCCTGTAATTGACACATAGTGATTACTACCTGTCCCCGCCTATGGCGGATAAATTTGCTGAACAAAAATTCGGTTAAGAGTAGAATCATTCTAACTATGCTAAATGAAGCCTTCAATGTAATGCCAATATGATGGACAGCTCTTTATTACATCATATTCATAAACGATTACTGAAATCAATTTTCGTAGTAAAAACATTTTCAAAACATTCAATAAATCATTATGAAAAGGACTTAACCTGTTAGTCAGATAAATGTCTACTTGAGTTATTATGTCCAGTCATTGAACTAGAACTTCCACCATATATGGACTGCTTGTTGCAATTCAACACAGCATTCTAACGAATGACGGTTTCGTTACTTTAATATAAGCAGAAAAGATACAGGAAGTTAGATGTCCTTATATACATATATATATTGGACAATATTTTAATTTTATATGAGCAGGAAGCATGCGACTTTTGTAAAACACTTCACATCATCACCATAAGGCGTTGAAGAGATCGCACGATGGACCGTGGGTCGGCCTGTTGCATCCCAGCAAAACTAAAATTGGTCGCCGGCAAAAATATGCTTGGAGTCGGTTTGTTTTTCTTGGTTTTTCTCCCAATTTTGTCGTAGAGTGAATCTGGTTCATTGTCAGATTTACCAAGCACACCTGTATCATTTACTTCTGTAAAGTGTGGACCGATAGTTACAATTTAACACAGCATTTTAATAAATGCTGACATTGCCATACTTATGCATATATTTATGGACAAGCCGATAGTTACATAGTCGAAAAATTCTATGAAAAATGTGATATCTGTAGACCCCGAGACAAGTGGTCTATAGATACATCCATTTGTTATGCAATATTTATTTTCAAAAACAGCCTTTAAGGCAGGATCTCATTTTTTGGCAGGATTCTCATTCCTTACTGCGCAGGCACGTCGTCTTCAGAATCAGAAACAGTCTTCCCAATGATTTCGAAGTGTGACTTACCCCTGGCCGCCTTTGTCCACATTTTTGCTAATCAATTTCATTATGCGCCTAAGAAAATTCCAAATTTGGCACCAACAGTCCTTACTAATCGTCTCCAAAGTTTTCCTCCTTACTTTCTTCCGTGCTTCACTTTATAACAAAGTAACGCGTTGTTGTTATTGTTGATCTATTTGCCAAATGTTAATCTAGCATGAGCTGATTAATTGGAACGATTCGACATTTTTAACAACCACCGCCACCAATGTTTAACATTTATGCTTGACTTTCCTTTCAGAACTGCAGAAAAGGCACCATCAACAATTTTGGAACAGCTGTAGCGGCAACATTAGGACGCAAGAGAAGTTAACAAAATTGAAAGTGCGAACAAAGATACGAAAAGAGAGAGAGGAGATAAAATTCTGAGAGATATAAACAAATTCTAACTTCAGCATTGCCAGGTAATAATTAATTCGATGAACATTAAAGTGGCAACGCTAATCTTTACCACTTGGCAGTGATAATCATCATTTTAATAATTTACAATAACCGCGAAGAAAAAATTTCACGTAAAACTATAGAGCAAATAATAACAAGAGAAATCATTTACTGGAATAGAGAGATGTGTTAATAATGACAAATGACGGGGATATTACTCATATCGTAATTATTTCATTCAATTTCTAAATAATTTCTCTCAAATCGGATAAAAAGGGGAAATGTGAAATTAATCTCATAATTGTTGGCTCTTATTTGTTACCACATGTCATTCATTATCATTCATTGCCAGGCGGAAAATATTAGCCTGGTAATACTGAAATGAGAATTTTTAATTTCTTTGAGTAGCTTATCTCTTCTTTAACTTTTTGTCTTCTCTCTCTCTCTTTCAATTTGGTTCGTTAACTTCACACCCGTACGATTAGGATAAGAACCCATGCAGGCAAACATATGTTAAAAAAATATGTTTGTGTTTATTTTGTTTTGTTTTTGTTTTGCCCTTGTGTGACTGGCAATGCGCTCAACATACGCTGACAAATCGATAGAGCAGTGTGTGTGAAATGTAAACAAAATGTCAGCTTTGCTGTTGTCATTTGTGATTTTTATCTCATAACTTTAGATTGAACATTATGGGTGGTAAAAGCTATTTCTGTGATTATTGCGATTGTTATATGAGAAACGATGTGAACGTTCGGAAAACCCACAATGAGGGCATGTTGCATAGAATGAACAAGATCCGATATATGAGGAAGTACGAAGGTAAATTGATAGCTTGGCTGGAATTGTATGGGAGATGTCTTGAATTGGAAGGCTACTGTTACTCTACTCACGGGAACGTTTTTTTCCACATTGAGTGACCTCTGGAGGAAGACCTGAAAACAGTGTCGGAGTAGTGTTGGTTTTAGTGTCACTTCATTTACAGGCAATTAATATATATGAAGAAGTTCAGCGTGCCAACAACTTGATGGCGTTGTATTGAAACGGATTAAAAAACATTTACCTTACTGAAGACAACTGAGACCGCTGAAGCGGTCTTATTCTGAGACAACTTGTTCAGAATCCTACATTGTGATACCGGACCATTCCTAACAAAAATGATTTATAAAATTCTTGATTTATTTAAAGGTGTTGATATAAGTAAAGTTCTTGAGATAAATTAAAACTTTCGGATGCGTTTGGTAGCGCAATCAAATTTTACGTGGATTTTTGGACACTTTAGAAGAATATAGTGACGTTGTTGTTGCACTCTACAGAAACAGTTCAATAAATTAATATTCTTGCCATCGGCGCAGAATATGACCGTTCCAAAAACATTGTCAATGTATCAATGTTGCGGATTATATATTCAAGTTGAAAAATGCATAGCTGTTACGAAGTGATGACAATATTAAGAACTGCTTAACTGAACGGTAGAATATTTTCCATGTAAAAGTAAATTTACATAAATGGGAAATAGTTTAGGGGGTCCTCGTGCAGAGATACAAAAAGGAACATGATTACACGGACGATTGCTCTTTGATATTTTGCCAAACATTTAGTTTACTACAGTTTGCCTGTTAGAAATTACAAAGGAAAATTTGGATTTCAGTAAATCGGTTAATTTGTGTGGAAAATGGCAGAAGGGACTGGTCCACATGTCACACAAGATATTAGACTGTGCCGAGTTTGAACAAGCTCTTTTTTTAAGATTTAAAGCAGTTATCGTGTTTCCCAGCCAGCCAGATGGTACTTCAAAAACTTCCTTGCAATTTCATGTGAAAAGATAGTACCTTCGCATGTTTTTTTTTTTAAATTTATCAACACATTTTGAAAAAACAGCGCATATACTGCTCAAATTTTTTGCAGTTTCCGGTAATTGTGTTTATTGGTCCTAAAGTTGGGTGAATTATTCTTTCCCAGGTAAAACCGAAACCCTCGTAAGTACCATAGTGCGTTGTTTTATGTGCGCGGGGTCATGCCTTTATGAAAATAGGTAAACGGAATGCTACTGTAATCAACGCAAACAATTACGTAATTATACGCAGTAAACTTGCTACAGTAACCGGCAATCTCCCTAAGACAAGGAATCCATTCTATAGACTATCCAGTCCTTCCCAATGATACATTTGGTATAAAAAGGCGTAACTCATCTTTATGATGTGCTTCCAAACTGTACGTTCTCTTTTGACCTGGTTTTGTCTCGATGATGGGCGCCTTACTGAGTTGCGTTCTCCATATCAGCAGATTTCTAACATTTATCTTCATGAAAACGGACTCACAACAAGCGTTATATTTGTTATTGGAAAAAGCTTCGACAATTATGATTACAGGAACGACATGATCTCCACATTTCCAATTTGTCCTTTCATGGCATCCCTCTGTCCAGTTTTTACAACCTACACCACATGTGATCCAGAATGCATTACTTTAATACTGCTGAGCGTAAGATACTACTCCAGAAAGCTTACCCTTGTATGAAATGAAAAGAACGCGAACCTTCTTAAGAACATTATAAATAATTCAATAAAGATTAGCTGAGACTAATGAGATTAAACATAGAGGTTGAAATGAAAATTTCGGAAGTTGTAACAATGATGGAAGGAGGAGGAAATGTGAAAGGAACATTTAAGGAGAAAAAGGAGACAATTGTTCAGTTGTCTTACAACTAATGTGGGATAAAAAGGGAATAATTCACACAATCCTTCAGTTGTCTTACAACTAATGTGGGATAAAAAGGAATAAAAGGAATAATTCATATGACGAATCGAACGACGAATTATTTAAACGTTAATACCATTTTTAAGTTGCAGTAAAAAGAAATCGATTATTTTTCCAATAGACGGCTTTAGCAATCGGTATCTCGCGTTGTAAAGGTGGGATTGGGCTACGCTAATTGGTCACAAAAAGACAAACGGGAAATACGACATATTACAGTCTTTCTCCGGCAAAAACGCATGTCAGGCCGCTGCAGATGTGCGTAGTGTTTATGGTCTTGGTACTGTTATCACAACCAATTTCAGTAATTCCTTCCACGCTCAGGAGCTAAACATTGCACACAAAACCGTTCTGGTTCACTGGAGGCAGGATACAAAAACATACAAAAGGAAGCTTGATGAAAAAAACCTCATGGTTAGAATTTCCGGTGGCCAAGGTTTTGTGTTTGGTCCGATTGGCAGAAAATTACCTATAGTGACACACCAATTACACAAGAAATTAAAAAAGAAACATGTAATCTATATATTTCAATAATTTTTTTATTGTATAGAAAAATCAATTTTATTTTATATAACTAATTGGTTTTGAAGATAATAGGCCGTAAATGACCTTCATACTTATTCGCATATACATACATATGCGACACCTGATCAGAAAATTATTCATTTCGGGATTGGCTCAATTATTGTTTTAAAGGACTGCTTCAATTCAGTCAAATTTCTTGTTTCGTTTTGTACTTGACATGACCCCATGACCGGTGCAGTCAGGTCAGGTGACCTTAGGGGTCAGCGGAAAGTGTAGTTTTTGCCATAACCGATCTGGTTATGTCTGCAGTTACTCCATCTTGCTGAAAATAAATGCTGTTGTAGCAGATACATCTCCGGCGCAATTCTGTGTAAAAAACCTCCTTCAACACCTTTAAATAGCGGTCCCCATTGACAGTTGACAATAGCACGATTTGTGTGCCACCCTGTACTGTGAGTTGCTCCCTTCCGGTCAATTCCTTAATTCGGAACTATACTTTGAACCATCGAATTGGATGAAGCAATCACTTGTTTCTGGTGAAAAATTCGCCACATAAAAAGTTTTTGAAAACTGGCTCTCAAAGATTTTTTGGCTATGACAATATAGGCGTAAAGGAATAAACTTCAAAATGCCAACCAATTATTTTACAAAAGGGATGCCCATTTGACATAAATCGCATCACTCTAATTATGGCAACTAAGGTCTTCAATGTCACACAGAAATAATGATTTTTTTACCACCTTACGTTTAATAAAGCAACATTTAAAACAATTAGTGGTAGGGGCAAAAAATCTATACGGATAGACTCAGAATCGCTCACTTTCTGATCAAATGGAGCGACTATAAATAAATTTCTTACAAAGTTTGCGCTAAAGTTAGTCATAAAATGGAAATAAGAATATAGAACATTTCCGGCGTTTTTCAAGAAAAGTACAACTTATTCGTTAAAGACTACGAATGGTTGGAGCGGGAAAAGAATAGAAACGGCTACATTAGCTAGCTGTAGGCCTGGCCCGGCCTGGGAAAAGCGATAGATTCTTCCAATATATTTGCAATAAAAAATTTTTTATACTGTGAACATGCCAGTAAATCACCTAACATTATACCTAACAATTATAGCGCGTGCAGTAACATTTTTCGTCCAAATTGTATTCAATACGACTACATCGTAAAACTCAATTTATTTATATGAATTCCGTACATTCGATTAATTTTGCCAATTTTAATGATTGTCAAGTGTTGCAAAACTATTTTTTTATTCTTTATACATAAGTATATACAAATCTAAACTACAAAATGAAATACGTGTTCTTCAAGATCCTCGTAAAATCTATGAAGAAGAGGTGGTAAAGGAGCCATGTTCTCACTTTCTGAAAGGACGCTGTCGTTATGATCTACTGTGTCAACATTCGCATTTTACTTCGAATCAATTAAAGCAACTCAAACAAATGGGTAAATCGTTAAATCACAGCTTACATTTAATTTCTAATTAAAGTTTTAATATCTATATTTCAGCGGACAGCTTGAAGAGTAAAGAAAAACAAAACGCATCCGCGTTAAAAGCAGTATCCACGGCATATTTGTTACCCTGGAACCAAGTAGATGTAATGCAAAAAATAGCATTACGCAAACAATCAAAGAAATTGCCGCCTTCTTTAAAACCTATAAAACTGAAGAAATTGTTAAAATTTTTGCAATCAAACAACAAATGGGGTAGTTAATTGGCTACAAGCATAATAATTGTATTCATTCTACCAATATTATACATATATATTGTATATGTTACGATAAAAGCTTTATAACTTTGTCCATGATATTATCAATGTTTAGGCTCAAATTCAATGTTTTACCAAATTCACTAAAAAACGTTCTACAATCTTGCCCGCTTAGATTTTCCGTGCGAGGATCGGTTAGATGAGCCAGTAAAAAGTGAATTAAATGTTCTGCAAAAAAAAATAATAATAATAATAAATAAATAAAGCTGTTGTGTATAAAACACTAAGCTTACAATATAGTGCCCTCCTTTTACCTGATTCATTCTCTATAGCAAAAAATAATGCTGTGTTCCCGCTTCGCATATCAACTGATTGCAAAAGGCGCTGCTTTATGTCGTGATTGCTTATCACATGTGCGTTGTCGTCATCCATTTGCTTGCATGCATTCTCATAATAATCCTGAAATTGTTTTTTCCTAACCTTTTCGTCCGTTTCGTAGATGTCATCAAAGCGATTATAGAACGGTTTACCCGATAATCTCTCATCAATTGCATCCAGCATGGTTTCTGCTAACAGATAACAGTCTTGCCGTACAGCTAAGTGTAGTGAAGTGTAGCCATCATCGTTTAATGCTAGAAGTAATTTTAAATCAATGCTTTTCATTAGCTGCTGCAATAAGTGCTTGTCGACGTCATGTTTAACGGCCAGATGTAGTGCAGTGTTTCCTTGTTCATCCAGGCGGTTGAGATCTAAACCCTTCCTTATTAGCTGTTCGACAATTTCTGGTAAACAGTTATGTTTAATACCTAATTGTAGTAAATCCTATAAGAAAAACAAGATACAATGTATAAGGTGCGTTTCATATTTATAAAGCCAACCACAAATTTGCTTTATTTGTGTAACGGTAAACTTTTTGTTGTTGTGCTGTTCTATCAAAATACTTGTTTGAACGAAACAACCATGCACACGAACTTTTGGAATTGTGTGTGTTTTTTAAAGGTGCAAGCGATAAGATCATTATTATTTTTATGAAGAAGTAGCAAAAGATCCATATGCGTCAGGATCTCGTAAAAATTTTTGAATGAGACTATGGCTCCTGCCCAGTTTGCGCCCAATTTCTCTTCCAATGCATCCTTCCTCCATGCAAGCGGTTATTTTAACTATTTTGTGTTCTGTCAAACTTTTTTGTCGCGATATGTCTTTATTACTGAATTTTACCGCTTCCTCGGAAAAATAATAATGATCTTACCGCTTACACCTTTCAAATTATCGCAAAAATAAAAGACCGTTGTTATCTGCACAAATCCCAAAGTTTGTGTGCGTGACTGTTTCGAACAAACTAGTATTTTGATCATAACAACAAAAAATGTACCGTTACACAAATAAAGCAAATTGTTTTTTTTAACTTATATTGAGCAGATTCAATCTAATAGATGAATTGTTGCATATTGTAATTTACTTAAAATTGGCCGGAAGGCTTTAAATTACAAGCCAGTAATAAGTAAATAAATAAATTGATGAGTGGCTTTATAAATATGAAACACACCTCATAACAAAAAAAAATATATATTTCTAAAGTCATTAGCCGATAACACAGATCTACAAAATAGAATTCAGAATAATGCCTTAGAGGTCTTTTATTCGCGTATGGATGTTTTTTACGAAAAAAAAAACCTTTCGGCCCCATCATCAAGTTTTATCAATCACTTCAAACCCTCTGAGAGGACCATGAAAGCAGATGTGTGTAGCTGTGTAGTATTACGTTGAGTAGATTTGGTTATGAATAGTCTCATATTCGTGCAAAATTTTTATCGTACATTTTCGGGCCCTATTTAGCTCATTTTATTTAGCTCCCAAAGAACATGAAAAAATTACAAAACGATATATTTTTGTTTTTGATGCAAATGTTTATGAGAAATGTCCATGAAAATGTATTTAAATTATGTGGAATTGAGACATAAAATGTGAACCTCAAGGACTTAGTGGTATATAGAATGCCAGGGCAATTTGGGCAAATTTAACGGAAATATCACAATTTCAGACGCTAAATGTTGATATATCAAAATGTACCGTCCTCCTTCCGCTTTTATATTCTATCCAAAACCACTCAAAGCAGAACTACAAAGTTCTACTATAAATCACCTTTTGAATAATTATAAATTATCCAATAATTTTTCGATCGATCCAAAATATTCTACATACTCCAATTTTGTGCATGGCTGTGGATGTGAAATAACATATTCGAGACATACGTATATGCAGCAATATTCGAATTAATAATACACTTGCCTCTCCATCTTCGGTAAAGATGTCATTTAAGTCTGTTTTCTTCCAATCTTTCCATATAAAAATATGTCTGTTTAAACTAATTGCTTGATTTTTGACAACAGCGTCTTGAATTGGTCTGAAAATTAGCATAAAAAAAGGCGCAAGATTATAGCAATTGATTGATTGGATATCGTAAAAGGGGATTCACACCACTCTCTCCCCCAATGTACTCACAAAAAACCATTCTCCAAGCTTACTTCAGCTAATATATAATCCTTGACAAATATCTTAAACTTTTCTTCCATACATCTCGTTTCTTCTTCCTTTCGAAAATCATCAACAATTCCATCTAAAATTGAGATATCAAAAGAATCGAGAGAATCCCCACGTGCACGTTTTGACTCAATACAATTTTGAATTTTTTTGATGTCCCCCTCTTGCAGATGATTGTGTTGTTTATTCAATTTAACTTTTTGTTGCTTTTGTGCTACAGCTACCCTAGACTCTTTGTTTGCCTGAGGTAATGACACCTTACGTTTGCGCTTTCGTTTTTTCGGTGAATGATTACTGTGAACCCCATTTTCTCTGCATGAATTTGGTGGAGATGTGCTCTGTCCTTTTTCTGCTTTGTCTTCGCAAACTTCATCAATGGTTTTAAGTTGTGTTGCTGTGTCTTCCGTCGAAATTTCTCTGATCTCAACTGGATCAGTTTGAGTCTCAATACTACGACACTTGGCATTGATACAATTGAGGACCTTTCTCTGGACATCATTTGGCAGTCTGAACAAGGCACTGAATAATTCCCTGTACTCCGGTAGCATGTTTTTACGTTCTTGATACATGCCCGGGTTATCTTCCATCAATTGCTGTTGCAACGTTAAGGCTGATGGTGTTTCTTTTTGTTCTTTTTTAACTACTGTTATCATTGTAAATGGTGCTGTCATGCAGGACGCCTTCAATGGTTGTTTTATTGGTGATATTTTAATACGTTTTATCATTCCAATTATATGCTACTTGTGTTAGACCTAATTTTATTTTCCAATATACTTGACTAACAATTCATCGAAAATGTTCGCCAAGTGCTAATTATAAAATGGAATAACGAATACGGTAATTCCCCAAGATAGGACTGTCACTAATTGCGACATCATTTGGAAACATGTGGGATTTTGTAACAAAGACAATGTATACGTATAGATAATTTATTTCTTACACAACACAACTTTACACATTTTAGTTACTATTTTTTCAGATTATAGTAAGTTAATCAATAATATATGAATACATGCCATATTGGGAAAGAGAGTGAGCGAAGATAAAATTACGCTCTTATGTGAATGTTGGAAGCATGAGAAATTTACTCCAGAGCGAAATAAATTATCTGTACGAATACATTGTCTTTGCTTGCAACAACGATGCCACATATAGAAGCAGAACGCTATGAAATTGATGTTACACCGAACAAATTTCGTAGCTGAAGTACTTACAATTATTTTATTAGTTGCTATCGAATTTTTTGTTATTCAAATTGTAAAGGTGGGAATACACGACATGTATTTTACATATCGCATGTCACTTTTTTGACCCGTCTGTTTATCGTATGTCTGTCAAAATTATGAAAAAAAACGCGGCGTTCAATTTTATGTGTCCAAACGTACATGTGTAAACCACATAACATTGTCATTAACAGCTGATGTTGTTATGATACAAAAAACCATTTTTGTTTTTTTTTTTTCATTAATACTTTTATTTATATTGTTGATAAATTACTTACTTTTGCGTTTTGTCTATTCATTTTAAATTATTATTTTATTTTATTTTTTTTTTTGTAGTCGTTGAACACTTTGTTGCTTTGCTCTTTGTTGTTTATAATAAAACAGCTGACGGCGATGCGGTTTACATACAAAAATAGAGCACGCTCTATTTCAAAAATTTACATATGTATTGCATGATGCATGGTGCATATGGCATGTTTGACAGGAGCCACACGGCATGCATAATTTTTTGGTATATAAAAGTGACATGCGATATGTAAAATACATGTCGTGTATTCCCACCTTAAATAAACATTGACATTGTAAAATTGTTATGATGAAAATAAACATCAAATAACTTCAACATGGTAAATTATAATCAGGTATGTGATACAAAACGTTTTCGATTTAAAATCGATGCAAAAACGATTAAAGTTGTGGTGCACATCTTTTTAGCGATTTCATTTCGGTTTGAGCTGAAATCGATTTCATTTTCCATTTCGTTCTATGGAAAATATGGATAAGAAAGGTGTGATAGAAAACGAATTACCGTTTTCATTTACGGTTTTAAATCGAGTAGTCTTTGTGTGGCGATTTTGCAAAGTCGCATTTCTTTATTCGGAAGAAAAATAATAAATTGCGAACAATTTAAAACTAAAGTGAAGAAAATTTGAAATGTAGGTATTTATATCAAACATCTGATAAAACACAGACTTATTTTGTATATTTCAGGAGAAAGCACGCAAATTCGAGGCAAGAAGATAAGATGCTAGATTTCATGGAAAAGTACCCACAAATAGGCAAAGGATTTGTAAAAGGGGATAGAGTAGAAGTTGAAAAACTTTGGCAAATCCTTTATTTTATTTCTTTTTTTATTTATTTTATTTATTTCTTTATTTAAGCGAAAGCATTCTACAAAACTATAAACAATTATGTATTACTGAAACCTTGGGATAACACATTTGGTTTACTTTTTTCCCGGCAAATCTAGTGGTTGGAAGCATCGCGTAACTTTTTCCTTTTAATATTTTCTTCTTTATTTGATGCATCACTTAAAATTGCGGACACTGCGACAATAAATGCCATGTTATAAAATTATTTTTCAGCTTACACTTGTTAATTTGATTCTTGTTGTGCAAACACTTGTATTTTAACGCCGCGGTTACACTTTCAACTTTTGTTGCAGCGTCTTTTACATATACTACTTGTCAGAATTCGACAAAATCGACAGCTGTGACGTAGGCAACCCGCAACTGGTTGAACAACTTTATTTGTGAAGATGTCGTCGGCAAGGAAAGTAATTAAAAAAGTAACATCGGCGTTAATTTCTTTACCTTCACTTTTAAATCATTTCGCCTGTATATTGGCGAATTCATATTCCACAACGCTTCACGGCTTCTATAAAACTCTATAAAATGCAATAAATCTGCTTGCTTATTCATTTTATAAAATTATACTTTCAGATAAGCCAAACAATTTTTAAGTTTCACAAAAAACCGCGCTTTATTTTATAAACAAACCACACGATTTATCGCAATCAGCTGTTTTGTTGAACCATTCGTTGAAACAGTTGTTGAAAGGAAAAATCGTAAGCAACCGGCGTTCAACTAGAAAATGTGTGAATGTATTAGTGAAAAAATATGAGTGTGTTGAAGGTTGCAAGCGATTTGTTGAAAGTGTAACCCCCGGGTAAAACGTAAACAAATGCTCTGAGTTGTATTTTGCAAAAGAATATGGTGGAAATGAAACAACTGGAAAATGAAATCGATACGATTTCTGTAACAGCTAAAATCGATCTGTTCGTTTTAGTACTTCGTTTTCATTTGAAAACGAATCGGTTTGCATCACATACCCTAATATAATATAAAATATGCTCTCTATTTATTTTTTTTATTTACCTCAATTTTTTCGATACAGCTTCATATAGTGATATCGTTGCGATGTTAATTTCAACTATCAAGTTTTTCATGCAAAACGGCAAGGATTTGCCATAAATTTTTCGTTTTTCTACATTGACACACATTGACGAGAAAACTTGTGAAGCGCACACATTGTTAAAATGGATGTCTGCAATGGAATGAAAAAAGCTGTAAGAACGTAAATCGACTTTTATAATGTAGCTTTCACTGTTTTTGCTTACAATATGCATTTTTTTGTTTGTAACAAACTGAAATTCTCCATACTATATTTTAATCGGGTTCCTAAAATCTTTTTCGTTGAAATTTCATACACATGTATGAAAAAAATATATTAACGCCGTCAAATTTCTTTCCTCTTGGCCTGGTTGTTTGTATCCGTCCACAATTTTTCATAATCTACTTTGTGCTCGCATTCTATACACGCGTGTGAATCGTTCCGTGGATGTAGTAAACATTAATTTTTGGAAAAATAAACAAATTTGTTAATTAAAAAAATTGAAATATATCCATATCATTTAATACAGATGACTACATTACAATGCTCGTACTGTTCTCTGGACATTTGTGATGATAACTATTTGCACTGCGGAAAATGTGGCGGTGACGTACACATCAAGTGTTTGCGGCATGCCAGCACTCCGGGAGACTTGCTGGGTGACGTATTTTTCGAATTTACGTGTGCGAAATGTATGCAGCTTCAGTACGATCTCCCATCTACCTCTAGTGAAAGTATTTCGGGAATACGTGAGAAATTCGTACGACAGCGTATGCCTTGGTTATTGGTCATATCATTGGCACTCTATAATCTTTCGATTAAATCGAAAGGTCTAAGCCGTCATGGCTATTTTCATTGGAGAACGCATATAGTTAATTTCATTGACAAGAATTGGGATTATCTCTTTGATCCATCGATGTAAGTATGGTATGTCATGGAAGTGATTCTATTAAGTCTTAAATGATGTGCTTATAACTTGCAGCAAAAGACGCAAAAAATGGACTGGATCAATATCAGGAGCACTGTCGCATAATAGTCCTAAATATTTCACATCAGGCCAAGAATTGTTTGAAGAAACTGGATGGTGGAAGTTAACGCATAGCAATAAAACACCAAAATATATTTTCAAAATATGTAAGTTTTGAGTTTATGTAAATATAAAAGAATATATAACTACGTCTAAATGTTCAATAGCGTACGAAAGAAAAGCTCTTCAATGTAGTATATTTGAAGTAACAAATACATCACGGAAGGAGACTATTATATATTGCCTAAAACTTTGAAACAACATTCAAAATAAAAACAAATTAACCTTTTAATCTCATGAGTGAGACGTGATAGAGCTTCTCACATTCGGTAAGCTTATATGCATACTATTCTTAGACCTACACAAAGGGACCTACAGTTTAACAGCGATTACAAACATCACAGTTTGAGATGCATCTACAATACTTGTCGATTACTGGACTAATGTGTTCGTCAGACACATGACTCAAGTAATTATAGATGGTTGTGTGCGAGATCGCGTTTATGCGAACAGTAGTTGCATGTACTAACCGTAGCACCACAGTGGGTCATTCAAACTACTCGATGTTAATATTTCTTATAGTGTTCACATAATTAGAGTGTACAATTAGAAATAATCATTTAAAAATTTACCAAAAATAAGTTTTAAAAAAATTAGATATTTCCGATGGATAAAGTAAAAAAATAATTCCGAAATTGAATTGGGGAAAATAAATATAGATTACCCCCAACAATCGGTTAAAAACATGATTTATCCTTTCTTTCCGTCATTCTTTATAAGCCGTAGAACTGTACTAGAAAAATTCAAAAAAGTGTTTATTTTGTTGGCAACAACTTTCTGAAATTAAATTCCAAATTATTTATTCGAATAATGAATTTTAATGTACAATGTGAGTGTAAATTTATTCAATGGAAGAATTACCACTCTGGTATTGATTGAAAAAGAAAAACATATTCCGGAATACAAAAATGTATGTGGTCTGGTGTTGTCATGGTGGAAAATTATGCTCTTGCGATCCACTAATTCATATCTTTTTTCTTTTAGTGCTGCATTAAGCTTCATAAATTGTTGACAATAGGCCTCGGAATTTATTGTTTGGTCCTTTGAAAAGTGTTCAAAGTAAATCATTACCTTAAAATCTCACCAAATAATTTAAATAATAAATCGTTCTTGTTCGCCGTTTCAAACGGTTTTTAATTGTCGTGTGCAACAATTTCAGCTTTCCTGAATAACAAAAATGTGTTCTGTATTCATACACATCAACTTCATTTGGCCAAAAATTTCCATGGTCGATGGTTTTGAATAACAAAAAAAAAAAAATCAGGATTAAATTTACAATCCTGAGTAAATAAATCAAATAAAATTAAATTAAAAACGTGTCTGTACGCATACACAACATCCTTATTTGACCCACAATTTCGATGTTCAGAAATGGATGGTGCTGAAACCAAACCGGTTTCAGAGTGGTTAGTGTTGGTAGTTCTACGAGTAATTACTGCCAGATTCCACTGCGGAATTCTGATAATGATTTCAACCACGTACGTTTTTGTGATCACATTAAATCCGTATTATGTGTTATATTCCTTGATTTATAGCGTGATTGTAGGTCCGACCCCCGATACAATTTATCGCCATTGAGCGGCGGTCAATTCAATATATTTGACAAACACTTTGAGTAGTGAACTTGTTTATATATATTTTTTATTATAAAGAAACTTAAACCAATAATTTTGGCTTCAGGACAGAAATAATCTTCTCTGTAATCTCCGGCATATGAATTGACTAAGCCGTGAGCTTTATAAGGGCACTTGGACAGTATTGCAAGTTATTATTGACGTCTATTAGTAGATCTAAAAATTTGAAGTGTTGACAAATCTATCGTCATCGTAGGGCTCTTTTTTCCAATTGCTAATAATGCGATATGTTTGCGGTGAAGTTGAAATACATTTTGATAGAACCATGTCTTGTTGGACTACGAGGAGCGCTTCCTAAGGTAAATGGAGATGTTCGTGTCTTTGATATCAGAAAATTATCCTAGTACCTGGTGCGCCGAGGTAAAATATTTATTCATTTGAGATCATCCTGCTAATTCCGAAAGGCTTGAGATAGATGGTTTCTGAAGTCCAAAAGTGACTTCGGAGCAGTTCTTGACAAAATGGTTAATTTATTTATTTCATGTCATTTGGGTAATTCTGATTACAGATTACATACATATTACATATATTGTATTTTTGCCAACTATCTGCTTTGTTTTTTGCCCACTGAGACGATACTAAAAGTCTTGAGCTGAGTATTCACGAGAACTTCTTTTTCTCATTATGCTCCATTACATTTTGCTAAGCTATGCTCCCACTTTCACCTTTTACACAAATGCTACGTTTTCTGAATACGTCTGATACCCCCATTATATTCGTATAGAACAGGGAACATGTCTTTGGACGCACTCTATAATTTATGATCGTCGCAAAAACTTGGTATTATGGGAATGAAAGCTGATTTCAAACAAACATTTTTTATTCCTTTCCATCGTATTTTTGAGGGGTTTTCTAAGAGGTCCCTTATTTAAAGAAACCTTTTCTTGTGTCCGCTTATTCTGAAGTAGCATTTCCGAAGGTAATCATTGTTTTCTTTTTTTTTGTGAAGTATTAACTTATCGCCATATTTTTCATTTTATGAATTTGTAGCACCGATAACTTGTCTCCAACATTTTCAGATGAACAGCAGTGCTTAAAACGTCAACAAATCCGCAACGAAAAACGGCAAATTGAAGATAGTTATACTAGTGACGCCTCTAATCCCGAGCACGATAATAAGCGTAGTAAACAGAATGATTCGGAGGATGAATTAATTTCAACATACTCATGCAGTCGTATGATGTAAGTCCCTATTCTCTCCGTTAAGCTAATATTAATATAACTATTTAATTGTAACATTATAGACCATATATGGGCCGTAAGCCCAAAATTGCAAAGCAATTGGACGTCTTAGAAGATGATCACTTGCTAAATAAATTTTCGCAAACCAAGTTAGATTCACTTGAAGATTCCACTTTGCCCTTAAATACTGTGCAATCAAGTTTAATGGATTTCTTGGCGGAAAGTTTAGCGAGCGAAGATCTATCAATGTTTACTACTTTACCCAACATGACAGCCGAGCCTGTGGCCGAGCCCCCTGACAAAAACGATATATTACCTTCGTTGGATGCTCCAAATGATAATGCAAACTTTTATGACCATACTGTGCCTTTCATAAAAGCTGAGCCAATGGATTTAAATGGTCATCTATACAATGACCCTAATAGTCAGCTGATGATAACTGAGAAGTTGAAGAATTTTTACTCAAATCCAAACATGGCAGCGAAAAGTCAACCGCAGATTGTTCAAAGCAGTAATAATAGTTTCATGGATCAAAGAATTGGTATTGGGAATAATTGGCCTGAGGACAATCAAATGTAAGTGCATTATAGGAGCATGTAATATAGATACAGATATTATTTAGTCTATAAATTTCGAAAACAGTGTATTTGACTATAATGCTGGCTAGATTCACTTGAAGCTAAGATGAAAAATATTTCTGATTTCTATTGATGAATTATTCTTATGGCTTCATCAGTCCATATATTCTCCATAGCGATAAGTTATTACACAAGAGTCTAAGTCTAACAATCTTTACCTCATTTTTTTAAATTGAAATGAAAACGCCTATGCTTTCGTTTCAGTATTCCACAAAATAATTTGCCCTTACCTTCAGAAAATTCTTCTCATGAACCAGATGATGAAAATACATCTACCTCATCTTTGCTAAAACAGTCAGCATTCGATGATGAGGATGACTCCCTACAGCATCATCCTGAAACCGATGAGGAATCCGATTCCGAAGAATTTCAACCACGTATTGTGCAAGTTACAAACTTTCAACAAATACCTTCTGACGAAAGAGCGAATATTTCTAGAACTAGTCCACTAAAGAAAGGAGAGATTATAAAGCAAGAACTTATATCAGAAACTGATTCAACTGACATCGAAAATAAGCCGGAGCAAAATGAAACCGGCGACGAAGAGGAGGAGGAAACTGAAAGTAGTTCTAACGAAGGCGATGGATATGATACACAATCACTTTTGAAAGACTGCAAACCTAGTCTGTTTTCCAAACAACCCAGGAGGCAATGGCCTTGGTTAATAGAGAGACGCATAATTGACGAAGAAGAAAATGAGCTAATGACCGATTCAGCAGAAACATCCAATCTGGGAGAGTGAGTAATACAATTTTCTATGACAATTTGAATGCATTAACTTTTTCTTTTTCGCCGCTAGACTTTCTATGATGAGTGAGTACGAAGAAAAGGTGTTATTGCAAAAATTGCATCGCATCATTTCTTTAGAAGACAAATGCAACATCCGTATACCTTCATCCATTAGAAGATTTTATCGTAAGTTATGCGTAAGAGAATGGAAAAGGAAACATGGAAAACCTTTGTTTAATCTTGATGATTATATTAATGCTCGTCATGTGGATACAGTTGAGAATGAAAAAACTAAAATTATTGATCGCTACCAAGTAAGTGTCCGTATGTATTTTATGGAATGAGATGTCTACTTTAAATGTACATTTAATTTGTCACAGTTGATTACCACGGCTTCGAAAGATCCTAAGAGATCCTTTTATGCACGCATTGCTGGCTCTTTCCACTGCGAATTTTTTGAATCTCCTTATTCACAAAGAGTGCTACATCCATACATTTTCCGTAACCGTCAATGTTTTCCACCATTTTTAAAGGTATGTGTAAAAATATTAGCACATGCTTGTATGAAATTATTCTTCATAAACAATTTTAACAGACTTCCAAAAATGAGTCCCAAAAATGTCTTATTTAAATTCTCCAAAAATGTAACGTGTTTTGTTTAATTTCGCAGCTTATGTGTGAGTTGCAATTTAAGGTTAACGGAACGTATCCGACAAGAGCACCAATCGATTTCTGTTATGTTCGTCCTAATCATATCGCCGCTGTTAATTCTTTACTACAAAGTGAATTTTGGCCGGGCATCGATAGTAAGTCGCTTAAATTTGAACTCTTGTGAATACAATTTCATTCTCTTTTGTGATTTTTCTTTAGTGTCAGAGTGTCTCAGCTATCCAGATTATAGTGTGGTAGCCCTATATAAGAAATTAGTAGTGGGCTGCGGTTTCCTAGTACCTGATGTGGGCTTCAATGACGCCTACATATCATTTATGGCTGTGAGGCCGGGATGGCAAAGGGCTGGTTTGGGAACATTTATGCTATATCATTTGATACAGGTGCGTATTAAGAAGAATTATACACAACAGTGTGATGAATATGAAGGAAGGGAACCGATACTGTTTAAAGGTAAACATTTTAAACTTTTCTAAACAATCGGGATTGAGATATAGACATGCAGCCATCGTAAAGTTTTAAACTGTTGACGCTGTACGCAATCAAATCTAATTGTCATCGGGCGCTTTGTGTATTGTTTAAATATATTCGAAAATTACATCTAATACAAACAACAGAATTAACTCTTAAAATTTTTGGATTTTGTGCTCAACAATGGCCGATTAACAATTATGGACCTTACTGATAATGTTAATGTTTCAAACGGATCCCTCAGCAACCTTTTAAACAATATTGTGGGTCTCAGACGCGACAAATGTGATTGGTACCAAAACATTCAACTATTTAGAAAAAATGTCGTACCGTTAAAATTTGTGAGGAGATGATTTCATGCTACCAGCATGTTATAAAATGCATTATAATTGGAGATGAGACTTGGATCTATGCATAATCTCCGGAGTAAAAATTACTAAAAATCAAAGTTTTCCGATTATTTTGACGTTCGCATTATCAATAATATAGTATTAGTTAATCGTTAATAGTAACCACTCACAAACTAACTAACCACTGGCTCAGTGGAGCTAACGTAGAATCCGAAAAGGACAAATTGAGGTCTCACGTCATTAAACGATTGCAAAATAAGCGGTTCAAGGTGCTACACCAAGCAAAGCGGAAAGATTACATGCCAGAATGGATTCCATAGAAAATGTCGGTCTAAAGCTTTATTACCCCAGTTATCTCCAGGCTGAAACAACATTTGCTTTTGTAAGTTCAAATTGGCCCGAAAAAGGTCATTGTATTGTTATAGGCCAATATATTGCGCCAACTTATGTTTCAAGGTCATTAATATAACGACATACATCGACATTTAGTGGTAATAAAGCCGGTGAATATCAAATATATTCCTATGCATATGACATTGCAAATGACTAAAAGTGTTTTAAGAAGAAACAAAATTTTTTCGTTTAAAAAACACTTCGATACTTATGGTTATGATCTTTGTAAAATTTAAAAAGGATAGATAGATAGATAGAAGGATAGAGCGGCACAACAGAATCAAATTTTTAGCATGACTCCACATTGGAAGGATTTTCAAATGGTTGATGCGTTAGCTATCCATTATTTTTGCAACAAATGTCATTGTATCTCGCTTTGTGTAACCACGATGGCAGCAGAAATACAAAATTTCGTGTTCAAGAGACTACTCAGACAGTTTCGTGAATGCTTAATTCAGTATTGTTTGAGCGCCCGTCAAACACGGACAAAAGCCGCAAGCCAGGCGGCTGAATATATGAATAGTATTTATGGTACGGTCCCGATACTGTGATAGTTAATCTCGTGTGAATAACGTGGTGCATATTTGACCTAAATCGAGTCATTATAACTATGTTAAGTAGTCTTCAATGTCAAAAAAAAAAAAAAAAAATAATTTTTCGTACACATATTAGTTTTTGTTTGTTAATTCGTTCTAGCGATTGTAGTGCCTCCATGGTTTACATTAACTCTTCCTTCGTCCTACCTCACACACTGTGTGTCATCTAAAAAAAATACTATACTGATATATTAACCATTGCTTTCAGACCTGTATGACCAAAGATATAACTCTACACGTATCTGCTACAAATCCTGCTGTTGTGTTGTATCAAAAATTTGGTTTTAAAATGGAAGAAGTGATCTTAAATTTCTATGACAAATATTTGCCATTTGAATCGAAACACAGCAGGCACGCCCTATTTTTGAGATTAATGAGATAATAATAAAATAAATATTACACTATTTTCAAATTGTTTATTGCTTTTTATTTTTTTTCTTTTAAAATATACCAAAACTTTAGGCAAATATCTTCTCTTCCCTCCTCTTTTTAGTCACTACCGTACCCGGTTTATGCTGGGCATCGGGATGATTCATTAATTCCGGTGGACAAACAGAGACTGGACTGGCCGTGACACATTGTTTCAGATCATAAAACAGGGCACTATCGTCTTTGGTAACGAATGAAATAGCGACACCATTTTTGCCTGCTCTGCCGGTACGACCAATGCGATGTGTGTAATCCTCAATAGTTTTGGCCATGTCATAATTGATAACCAGCGACACATCCTTAATATCGATACCTCTGCCAGCCACATCAGTGGCTACCAGCATATCCTTTGCGCCCGATTTCAAAGCAGCCAAAGCATATTCACGTTGTTCTTGACCTTTGCCACCGTGAAGTGTACATGCATTGTAGCCCAGCTTTTCAAGACCCTTAGCCAAGACGTCGGCACCTTTCTTCTGGTTAACAAATATGATGACAGGTGGATCGATGCCTCTGTTTAAGATTTCCATGAGTTTCTTGCGTTTATCATTTTCACCCATCATGTAGACTATTTGTTCTGTACGTTCAGTAGGTTTGCCAACAGAACCAATATATACAGTAGCTGGTCGTCTTAAATACGATCGTGCCAAACGTTCTACAGCAGGGGGCATAGTAGCCGTAAACATCACAGTTTGCCTGGAAATAGATAGAAATTGTATATTTAATTTTTTGTTGGAAATGCCAACTATCGGTTGGAGCCAAAAAATTTCATTTCCTATGAAATATGTTACTTCGAGCGGAGTAGTTACGGATTTCTTACTAGAGAACAATTATTCAATCATTCTTCTGTATAAAAAAAGTATTTTCCACTATAATTTTCGTTCCTTTCATGTAAAAAGTATTTTCCGATAAGTTTTTCTATATGAGGAGACATAAAGAATTGATTGTACGTTGGTTTTTTGTTGTGAAGAAAATAGTATTGCTATGGGATTTTCTATTTCAAATCCACATAATACTTCTTAAAATTGTTCATAAACATTTTCATTTTGTCAGCAAGTTATCAGCCTGCAGCAGGCTGTCTGCGGTCACTTTTAGCCAATACGAAAGACGTTGTCATATCACCTTTTCAAGCATTTCCGAGGTTATAGAACTGGCGCCAAAATAAAGCGTTCAATTTCTTTTGCCAACGACGGCTTCTTCAAACGCTAAATTACGAAATTGTCTTCAGAATGGACAAAAGTTATGACTCCAACAGTGACATATTGCAAAGTCTTTTGAAGTGTTTCCGAAACAGACTTATAAAAACTTCCCTACATTTTTTGCCATTTTCACGACTGTACATTGTAAGATATTACAATTTTAGTCGTTATCTCACAAAAGCTATATAACGTACAGCATTTAGCTTGAATCACTATGCGCATCGCAATATTCAACTTTAAATAAGGTATTTATTTATAAATGGTCGTAACTTGACCATGAAGTACATTTTATTTGAGACACATGAGAAGTTTTTTTCATATTAGAGAGAGTGATACCTTAGAACTGAGCTGTTAAAAAATCTACTAATGTTCTCTATAATTATTAAGAATTTCTTTTGGAAAAAATATTGCATATTTGGGGTAAAAGACCAACTTTGCCTATTTAGGGGATACTTTATGGAATCTTGTCCTTTTTTAACTGTCCCATTTTTTTTTTACCAAAAAAGCGGCCTCACTTATCTTGAGGGCTAGAGCGAACTACTCGTTTTAATTTATCAAAAAATCATTCATGCTCTTCAATACCTACCTGTATTTCTTTTTCGAGTAGAAATTCTCCATCAACTTATTGGCATCTTCTGCCTCTTCAGTGTCTGGTTTCAGATTCGTTACCGGCATATATTCCAGAATTTTCTGCACATCTGGTTCGAAGCCCATGTCAATCATACGATCAGCTTCATCCAGAACAATATAGGTACACTGATTTAATACCAAATAACGATTTTCCAAAACATCGATCAGACGACCCGGTGTGGCTATGACAATTTCGCAACCCATGCGTAAACGGAAACCCTGTTCTTCACGTGAAAGACCACCCACCACAACCACAGTACGTATGCCCAGTGGTTGTCCGAATTTTGTGGTTTCCTCTTCAATTTGTTGAGCCAATTCACGCGTGGGTGCCATGATGATGGCGTAGGGTCCCTGATCTACATCTTCGAGACGTTCTATTTTGGGCAGAGACTGAATCCAAGACAGTAGGGGAATTAGGAAAGCTAACGTTTTACCCGAACCAGTTTCGGCCACACCAATAATATCTCGATTTTGTAAGCCTATGGGAATGGCTTGTCGCTGGATAGGTGTTGGTTCTTTATAGCCCACGCGATCAATAATGTCGAGAATTTCCTTCGGGAATCCTGACTCCTTCCAGCTGCGTATGGGATTTGGTATTTTGCCACCCTTAATGGTAATATTGTAATCCTCTCGGAAAATTCGCCAGTCACGCTCGGTCATTTCATCATTATCTTTTTCAGACCAGTGACGATCATCCCATTTCTGCTTTTCCTCCTTTCGTTTAACTTTCTTCAAACGTACCTTTTCTTGCTCCTTCTCTGCTTCAGTACGACGCTTTTCCAAAAGGTCACCGTAAAATTTGCTTTGTGTTCTTTTCTGTTCTTTAATATCAATGCCTGCCACATTACCTCGTCCGAAGAATTGGACATGATGACGTTCTTTGTACAGGTTGTTATAATCGACGGAAGTATCTTCTCCAGCATCCCAATCAAAAACGAATTTACGATCATTTAACCGCCGAACTCGGCGTTTCTTCTTGATGATTCCCAAATAACGTTCCCTTATAGCTTCCAGCTCTTTCTCTTTATCCTTTTGGGAAAGATCGTCGGCACGTCTGGTGTCGCGATCCCTGTCTCTACGGTCCCTTTCTAAATCGCGTTCTCGTTCCCCTCTGTCCCTTTCCCGCTCGCGAATCGGCGCGCCACGGTCGCTTTTTGCATCAGAACGTCTAGCTGAAATGCTGAAACTACTGTCCACGTTATTAGTTGAAGCAATAGCAACTCCGGTAGATGTTGTGGGAGCAGCTCTAGCTTCACTTTGAGCAACTCTCATTGCCGCAACTTCCTCTTGTCTGCGTTTTAGGGCCTCGGCAGCTCTCTGCTCTTTAGTTAAGAACACCGGTTTGCTGCGAGCCTCCTCCTCTTTCTTCTTCTTTTCCAACAACTCCTCCAGTGACAAGGGTTCAGATTTTTTGGGCCTCTGTTCTTCCACCAGCTCCTCATCGTCTATTACAATAACTTCCTTAGAAGTTCTACTTTTATCTTCATTGCGGGTTTTATCCCGGTTTCTTGTGGGCTCCGTTTCTCGCTGACGTTCTCTAGATTTGGATCTTTCGCGGTGACGTTCACGATGTAAGGAGCGTTCTGTTGATTTACCGCGTCCACTGCGCTCCTTTGACCGTGATCGGGAACGGCGGCCTGTTCTGCGTTCGGATTCTAGAGCTGCCCGGGAATCTCTAGGCCGTTCACGTTCTCTATCCCGTTCACGAGAACGGGAACGATGTTTCCTCTCATTGCCCATCTCAAATCTTTCTTAGCATGTATTCTTATCCCGAAAAGCAAAAAATAAACGTTTGGATGGAAATCGTAATAGCAACCAACACGGCCTTGCCACATTGCTGGAAATTTTAGATGCCACTTTACAATTAACCTGTGTATCGAATAGTCTTCCCCAGAATAATGAACAAAAATAATAGTATCAAAAAAGCAAAAAAATAGCACATAAAAGAAAATATGCTCGTGTGTAGAAACGCAAGGTAAAAAATTTGGAATAAATTTGACAGTGTGAAACACAAAAAACCATTCAATACCAAAATTAACTGTGGTCCGATTTTTACACGAAAGAAATCATTTGTCAAATTGGACGAAATAGTAAAAAAGAAGTTAAAAATAGTAAATTCTGTCCGGTGAAAAAGTTTTAGCAATGTCTGTAGTGTTTATTTCAGATATTTCTGTAATATAAAAAAAATCGTTTGCATGTCATTTGCACTGTGTCGGTCTGGAAATAGAATGCTTGTTAGCACACTGAATGTGAGAAGCTCTCCTATATCTTATTCATGGAGTGCAAGCGAATTTGCTTTTTTCACTTGGGGATAGAAAAGAATGACATCAAATAGACATCAGTTCAATTGCGTTCCTTTTTTTGCAGAAGACGGATAAGATTTGGCAACACTGTATAGCTAACGTTGTAATGCTAACATCCGGCAGTATTGGTTAAAAACATATGTTTCGTTTATATGAGAATTTTCATTCAATACCCAAACAAAATGTTCTTCAGTTTCTTATTGGAGCTCCAGCCGTGGAGTATATTGTTTTTCCTGTTGTGCTGGTTTTGGTCTAACGGTAGAAATATAATACATTTGCGGATGACGCATTAGTTAATGCAAAAAAAGTTGAAGTATAGCGTTTTTCTAACGAGGAAAATAGAACAATAGTTAATGAAAATTTGTGAACGTATTATGAAAAGAGATGGCACCAAAAAATAATTATTTGAGCACGGAGAAAGCTTGAATGTGTAATTACATGCTAAATTAAAAATTTCGCTGTGCACTGCATACTGTTTTCATGTTTTATTGTGTGAATTACTCAGCCCAGCAGAAAAAAACAGGCAACAGCATCAGCCATAAAAAGACAATACTGTGGCGGTGTTGTCGTCATCCACAAAGGCTTAGTGATTGTTTTTGTTTTCTTCTGGATTGATTGCTTTTGTGGGCGTCTTATTGTATAAAAAACAGCGATTGCCGATATTAACTACTTAGATCTGGTTAAATACTGTGATATTCGCAGCTGCTAACAGCTGTTACATTTCTTTGTTTGGCTCTTCGAGTTTCGTACAGAAATTAGCAAAGTAATCAGTGAGGGATAACGAAAATGAATTCACAAACGAGTATAAATGGTGATCCGGAAACGGCCCCTATTGCAGCCCCTCGTTCCAGTGGAACTTCGTCAATGATGCGTTCCTTCGGTAGTTTGTTTGTTTCTAATAACAATACAGCCCAACGACCGCCATTGGAAAATGGTGGTGAGCATGGATATGTGGAATTTGGCATGCAGGATCCCGAACGTAGCGGTCGTACACTGGGCACATTTGCCGGCGTGTTTAGTCCTGTGGCTCTATCTATGTTTAGTGCACTGGTTTTCATTCGTGTTGGTAAGTACGATTCACATACAACTAGCAATATTTTTGTATTCTGAATCTGAAGGAATGAAGGTATATGTATATCATTTGATAAGGGATAATATAATCTTTCGACCAAATATGTCTTATGACTTTTTAAATTGGTCAAGCGATGTCTGCTTGATAACTGTCCTAAATCTCATAAAACTTTTTAAAATTTGGTACAGCCTACTAAGTGGTAAGAAACTGTAAATGAGTTTTATCGGCCTATCCCTTTTAGTATCTCCCATACAAGTTAACCGATTTTCTGAAATTTAAAAATTTCCCTGTAACTCCTGGTTAATGGGCTGCAGTAACCTCTTCCATTTATGTTAAGGAAAAAGGTTTTACAATATTACACAAATATTGAGAAAAAAACCTATCGGAAACTTTTGGTACTTTCCATATCTTCTATTCTATATGCTGTACAGTACGGATCTGTTAAGGTAATATTCACATCGTTGGGTTGGCGGGCTCATGGAGTTTTAGTCGCTATGAATCACTTCGACGGGAAGCGTCGCGCATTTTGCGTGCGCGCATTTTACGAGAACTCTCGCTCATATATTGCTACTAGGCGACTATATTGTGCTGAATATGGACTACGGACTACTACGAATTAGTGAAGCTCCGGGTGCTAATTTAATTAAAATATGGGTAAAGCGAGAGACCGGTTCAACATTTAAACCACAAGCAAATGGTCGCCCAAGAACATCTAGGACCGAAGACAATGTTGAGAGAGTTATGGAGTCAGTACGAGGAAATCCACAAATGTCGACTCGCAAGAGATCGTCTGTCTTACAATTATCGCGACGAAGTTTGCAACAAATTTTAACACTGGATCTTAAACTGCATCCATATAAGCTGCAATTAACACAAGAATTGAAAGAGTCTGTCTTCATAGCAAGGCTCGCATTTGCTAATAAAATGCTTAATCGATTTTCCAATTTTGGCAATATCCTTTTCTCTTATGAGGCTCATTTCCTTATGAATGGGCTCGTAAACCGTCAAAATTGTCGTTACTGGAACAGTGCAAAATCCCAAAATCAAACACCAGAAACCATTGCATAGTCCTAAAGTGACAGTATGGGCAGCAATCTCTGGCAGAGGAATAATTGGTCCTTTTTTCTTCGAAAATGCGCGGGGCCAAAACGTCACGGTTAATACGGAACGCTATAATGAGATGTTGGACGGGTTTTTGGCTCCACAAATTTAAAGTTCAAGAATAGTGAATTTCAGAACTTGGTTCCAACAAGATGGAGCTACCTATCACACATCAAATGAATTCATGGCGGTGTCATGAGTAGAGCGGTTTAATTAGGAAACATGTGTGATTGAGCTATAGAATTATGTTTTCAACATTGCTGCAAATCAGACATTACTTTAATAGGTAGGCCGATAGGGAATTAGAGAAAGTTGATTTCTCTTTTTATAAACTAGTACGATTAAAATTTGTTAAATACTGAAGGCCGATTCAAGGTGGATAAGTAAATACGATTTACGTTTATTGTACAAATACGTCTATGTGCATAGTTTCTCCTTTAGTGGTAAAACTATTTGTGGAAGGGCGCTTTAGGAATACAGCTACAGTTTTTTCTTTCATACCTGGCCATGATCCTGAGATATATGTGCTGTGCGTAAAATGTTTAACATGTAGTCCAAACGAGTGACAATTGATGTGACTCATTTTCGGAGCCCTAATGGAAAGTTCAGCATTCATTAATATTATAATGGGCTTACATAGGACTTTGCATAAGATTTCAAGGCGAGAAAATAAAATTTATCTAATTGATTATTGAATAGGGTTCTAAACTTTTTGCGGTATTTGTTTTCCAATATAACAAATATAGTTATGTTGTCATATTACAATTACCTGATCTTTTGTTAATATAATAGAAATGTAAATGAGTCGGCAAAATGTGAACTTTGATTTCAACTCTTCACATCATTGACCGACATGACACATTTTCAATTTGCCTTGACGTAGCTAAAGTATTTAAGCGAAATTTGTAAAATTTTGATTAGCGATAAAATCTTAATTGTGCAACACATTTAAGGGCTACTGAAAAAAATTAATCGGCATCGTCCATTTAAAATTGTTTGCGATGTAATTTGCGACCTGAGGAAGAGATAAAACAAAACTTGGATGCATTTATACGAGAGCATTTATATGAACCGCGATTTGTATTTTTATGTTATTTTAAACAACTCCGCAAAATATGTGTAGTATAGTAAAAATAAATTCATAATTTTTCCAATAGATGGCTTTTGTAATTTGTTGTATAAGTGCTTTCGGATTACGGTAGATAGCGTTACCGTTATGTAAACACTGTTCCGATTGCCCAGAAGATAAACATTGCAACAAAAACAGTGGAACCATTTGAATAAGACTGATTACAAAAAGAAGGTCGATACTTGTATATGTAGTGTGTGTAGTGTAGTGTATATGTATATGTAACTTTGTAGATCGGATTTCGACCTGAGAATCGCTGCTGACCAACAAAATCGACCAATTTCTGAATGGCGAATAACGACAACATTAAGCGAAATGATCGTGATCGAATCGCTTTAAGTTTGGAGGATTTTGCTCTGCGTTTGGTGGTGAATAGCTGTTTCCCAACGGTTAAACTTTTAATTCGAACCAAGTGTACTTTTAAGAGCCGGATCGACTGAAGGAATCCATTGTCCCGAATGTGAGAGGAAGTGTATGCCTTCAGGATAATGCCAGGTCACACATCAATAATATCTTAAAAGCTCCGGGAGGTTTGTTGGGAGGTTCTTAAACATCATCTTACAGTTAAGTTTTGACAACAAGTGATCGTCCCTTGTTCTTGTATAAGGCGAATGGCTTTACTGGTGAAATACTCGACTCAAGAGAAGACAGTGAAATTCGACCGTCAACATTTTTTGCGAATAAGGACGAGAGTTTCAATGAGAAAAGCAAAATGGAATTTGCTTCAAAATGGATCATTCTAACTACGCTAAATAAAGCCAATAAATGGCATACAAAAATAATTAATTCCTTTTTACTATACCTTATATAATAATCGTTTTGGGACGTATTTGCAAATGAAATTGTTATATTAGAAAAACCTGGAAATTTTTCATAAGAAAATCGTAATTCGTGTACATATTTTGCGTTGAGCACAGGGCAACACTTAAAAATTAAAAATTATCGAATATATATTTGGACAAGGATTGAAGAAGAATCGAACGACGCTCATGAAAATGGTTAATCCTATTCCCTAAAATTGGTGATGATATATAGGGGTGGGGTAGGGTGTAAATCATACTATGCTTGTAGCAAAGTATGTAGAGTTTTATGATGGCAATTTTTGTAACGGTTTAAAGGAATCTGTTTGGAATCGTTGGAACCGTTTCCATGTGGTTCCAAACAACTTATTTTTGGCTATCCTAGGTCCACCCAGATCATTACGTATCAACATTTTCCCGTGGTTTTAGCCAATTATACAACACAATACAAAGTGAAAAATTGAAATAAGTGAAGTAGACCGTCATATCCTAAATCATATTTTCATTTTATTTCATTCAATTTATTGAACAGTCTTGTAATTTAAAGCCTTTTGGTCAATGTTAAGCAAATTACAAAATGCAGAAAATACATACTACTGGAATTAATTTTTCTGCTATTAAGATATACGAGTACAATATTTTTACAACATTAGTATTGTAAAGTTGTATAATGTATTTGTTATTGAATTGTGGAGAAGATATGCTGTAATATTGTAATTTGTTCAAATCGGCCTTAAGACTTAAAATTACAACCTTGAATAAATAAATTAAATTAAACTTTCTTTCTCACTCGTATATCATCCAGTCGATGTGTCATCTATCTTTGTGTCTGAAATGGTCTTGGAGGATATTTGTCGCATAGTTTTGGTCCTTATAGTTACAAGTGTCCCAGTGCCATCTGCAAAAGTTGATATAAGGGCTATAGGATTAACCGAAATATCATCATATTCTCTGAATATATTGATATTGCTTCAATTAAAATATACTTTTTCTCTAAGCAAAGACCTTTTTTCAGAAGAATGTATTTCAAAATTAGTGTATATAGAATTAAATTACTATTTTCATATGCCGAACAAATTAGTAGCACAAATGTTTTAGGATTTATCATTTTTCTTTCGTTCCACGCATTTGTTAGTCATTTTCGTTGATTGATGGCAGGATGTTAGCATTATATGGGAGTATTGGGTATTTAGCTGGTAGTAAGTAAAAACAAAATGTTATCGTCAACCTTGCATGAGTCGTGTGCGTTTTTGTGCTTATAAACTTTTATTTGTCGTCAATCTATTTATTTGTCCATTTCTGATTTGCTTTCGTAATTAAATGATAACAGCCATTACTTAACTATATTTTTTCTTTATGATATAAAACTTAAAAAAGAAATGATAAAATATGCTTTGATCAAAAATAATAATTTCGATATACAACTGTTCTGCTATGTGTAGATGTCAATGTTAACTTAAAACCGGTTAGAATTTAATAATAATATTTGACCGCAAGACTTGCAAAGATTAAGATGAAATATTAAATTTGAAAAACTTTGAAATACAAATATACTGTATGATTATACCATACGCAATATATTATGTATATTTAAGAAATTCACAAATCCAAAAACAAACTAAAATAGGAAAATAATTAAACAATTATATAACCTCTAACAAATATGAAGAATATAATATAGTATTTGAGAATATAATATAACAAATATGAAGAATATAATATAATATAGTATTTGAGTTGCAAGTAATTATACAAATTTTCTCTTATTTATTTATTATCGTTTTATTGTATTGGGATTTGTGATGTATAAGAGAAGTATTGTATATTTCATTAGAACGGTCTCTAGGAAAGAAGCTAACTGTTATGCTGACACGTCGGTCCTGTAGTGTGTTGGAAAAAATACGAGTACGGAAAAGTACGTTCTGTCAAAGATACCAGAAATTGTTCAATAAAACACAAAATACTCGTATGTACAATTCATTCGAATTAACTGTATCAGCTTCAAGGCAGGTTCCTTCCGACATAATTCACTTATGCCAACAAATAATCTAATCATTAAAACCATTCTTCAACTTTTGCCGTTGACTTTCTTTTCCTTTTACGTTTGCTATCGACCGAAAGATGGTTCCTCGAAGAGTTAAGTTGAGTTTTGGAAGGCGAATAAGTTGAGTAGCCAAATTCGATTGTTGTTCGGTGATATTTGTTTAGATTTTGGCCTGAAGTTCGTTCACAATGATAGCCTTGTGTGATGTTGCGGAATCCATGAAATTTCTTTCCACAAATCTGTCCTCCTTCATCGAAATTGTCCTTAAAATTTTTCGCTTGCCGTCTGAGTTTTTAGCAAGAATTCCCAGTGCACAGTACCGCTGAATCGAAGACAGACCTTGGCATGGTCTGACGCAGTCTTGTAGAACTAGTCGGCTGACAACGTTGGAGTATAATGCCACGAATTGGCTTTGTGGTACACAAAAAGTTTAATAGCCTTTTTCCTCAAAGTTTAATGACAAATTCCAGTTATCATTTTCTCCATTTTATCGATGTTAACTTCATTTGGACACGTTGACGGCCAACCAGGGCGATACACATCTTCCCTCATATTTTGGCCACTTTTGAATGTATTGTACCACTCATATGCATGTGTCGAGTCGCCATAAGCATTCTGTGACTTTGTCAGTGATCCGACACATGCTATTCCATTTGTAATATAAAGTTTCTGACAAATTCTCTGTTCGGAATCGCAAAACACACCTGATATAAACCGACAAAACCGAGCGCTGTAAGCAAACTAAATGATAGATCGCACTCAAATTCTGCGTCAATGTAAATGACTAATTCCCGCTACTTTTTTGACAGAATGTATTCAGTTGAACTAAAATGGGAGCGGGGAATGAATGAATTATAAAAGTAAAGTTTATGTGGGAGTCTTCTTAAAAATTGTCGGACTTCATCCAGTTAATCAGAGAATTCCTGCTTTTTTGTCCCACATTTGCTTGGCATTTTGCTCTAGACCATGGCCGTTTTTTTGCACTCTCTCTTCAATGGGTTTTCCTTGGGAGGGGGAAAGGTCACCATAACAAGAATGTGTCAACTTCAGCTATCCGTTCTAGTCTATGATAAGATCGTATCCCATTTGTTTTATGTTTTGCCCGTAAAAAGGTCGAACTCATAAAAAAAGTCCATCCGACAGTACAAGTTCTTCTCTTTGTTCATTTTTTTATCTATGGTCTTTTTTCCTCATCGTTCGCATGATCGCAGGTTCAACCCCGCATACAGCCACCTAGCGTTATTTGAGCGGCGGTCACCTAAATGTGTCCGACGAACATTTCTGGTAGTCAAGAAATCGACGAGTATTGTTAATGCTTTTTAAACTGTGGTCCCGTTGATTGAGTCTAAAAATAGAATGCGCGAAGTATCACCGAATGTGAGAAGCTTTTGCATTCATGTGATGCAAGGGAATTTAGCGGTTTTTTGACCTCGTTAATCCCCTTTGTTACGATCTAATAGTACGATATTCCAAAAATTCCTCTTCATTGTCGCGTGCCATGACAGATGAATTTGCATTGGCAATTTCATGAGTTTAACTGTAACTCTTTGCTCCAGGCGAGTGTATCCACTTTATCCCCTCTCGTAACTGTTTTGTTCCCCAGAAGTAGGAATTTAGGAATTCGCTTTTTATCAAGCTTTGCCGTTTTTACGCTGTAAAATCATGGGTTTCAAAAAATACCTCATTTACGAACCACAATTTTTAAGATTTCAGCATCAGCCGTTTGCTCTAGTAGAGATAGAACCAATTTTGTTATCTTTCTTTTCCATTTAGTTCTTAGAAGTACGAAACACCAATAATCTCCTTTAAGATTACAGCTAAATCCATGTTGTGACTTCATTTGCAGTCGTGTGTTCTCGTTCTTAACTCCCCTTTTTACCCCCTATCAGTCGTTTGTTCTTTCAGATGGTGCCACTTTTGTTTGAAGTATAAGTTATTGAAAATCTCTTTTAAACCTATTTCTAAGATCGAGTTATAGCGAATTCAGTTTCAATAGTTTGTTCCCCTTCTTAACTGTTGCAGCAAAAACCGCGTCCCATTACGTCTAATTTTATGATTATAACTTCAGCTGCTTGTTCTTTTGCGGTTGAGCCACTACTTTCGCCTTACTTTCCTGTTTTGAACCTATGTCGTCAGAGTTTTTAATTTGATTTGTTTGTATTCAGTATTGTCATTTTATGTCTTGTACCCGATTTGATGAAATCACGATAATGCAACCTATCTTTTTCACCACCAAATGACATAAACATTATCAAATTTTACGGTATATTCGGTTATAAAAATCATATATGCATGTATGTCTTAATATCAATAAGAATGAAGAAAAATACAGTATACAATGACAGGTAATTTTTCTTTGCAAACTATTTCACCTATTATCATTTTTCATGTGAGGTAAGGTTTTCCTCCTAATATATGGAATATTATTGAAATATGCAGGAAGTTTATCTTAGTATGTGTTTTGGGATGAAAGCAAGTTAAATTACTGGTCTACAATATGTGGTTGATTAAACGGTTCATATCGAAATAGTGTGGTACAGATGTGGGAACGATTAATTAATTGTTGCAATTTGCAGGTATCTGAAGTGAAAAAACATTTTGTTAGCATTCGGTGGGATATTTGGTCCAATTATCTTGTGAACACGAGATGACGCCGTTAGCTGATTATTTTTTATTTGTTTTTGCTCTACTGATAACGATTTTTCTTGACCCTTGTGTAATCTGGCTGTCTAAATTTTGATAGGAGTGGCAGGGGTAAGGTAAGGTGTATTCAACCATGGTGTTTCCCCTAGACTGATCTAACCCAAGAAACTCTTCGATACCAGGGATGTGATATGTGATTTTTTATCATTGTTACAAAAATTTACCATATGAATATTGTGAATATCTTCATGAGGTTATAATAATTTTTTTTTATTTATTCATTCAACTCATTTGGTCATCCTGTTGTAAAGCTTTCATTTTCATTTAATTTCATTCATTTAACAATCATGTAATTTAAAGTCTTTTGGCGCCAAAATTAAGTAAATTACAAAGTGCATAAAATAAATGCTACTGCAATTAAAAAAAAAACAAAACTTAGAATATAACATCAAATTAACTGGTAACTATTAACTCATAACGCTCAAATTAAAGTGCACTAAAAGTGGGCGAAATGGAGGACAATAAAAATAATCAAAACAAACTTTACCATTTAAATGTAGAACAGTCTCTATAAAGATTATATATATGAACCTATGTAAAAATCCATAACAAACCCGATATACTACGAAGTTCCCCAGGAAAGCTACAGTACAAAAGTAGTCTCCCACGCCTACCAGCAGACATATTCTTAAAACGCCCTCAATAATGTGCTGCAAATAGGGCAAATACGGGTTCAATTTAATGACGTTAATTTTACGATGGCTTCTCTATAAGAATGTTTTCGGCGGCAAGATTGGGAAAATGTACGGCCAGATATTAAATAACGTCAAATGATATCAATTTTCAAAGAATCCTAATTCGATTCGTCAAATGTTATGGACTGAGAACAATTGTATTTGGCGTAGATTGTGCACCACGCGCAGCCATCTTGATGTTCATGCGGCTATCAAGAGACTGAGAAAATGTTTCTCAAATACAGTGTTGCGCAAAACAAAAGCAATAAAATGTACTCCAGACTATAAATACATAATTTTCATAAAAACGAAACATTTAAAACAAAGCTTACTATTTATTTTCACAGAGGTATTATTAAGCTATAAAACCAATACATTACAACAACAACAACAATTGCATTTAAAAGAAATATGAAAAAATGTACAGCAGAGTCGGAATTCACTTGCGCAAAACAATAGCAACAAAATCAATATTTTGTGTATCCGCCCTTGTTTTTAATAACATCTTCGCACCTTTTTGGCATCGAGGCAACTAATGAATAAAAACAATCCTCCGGAAGGTTTTCCCACTCAGTTTTCAACTTGTTGAATAGCTCCTCTTTGTTGGGAAACCGATGTCCTGCCACTCTCCTTTTAAGGATGCCAAAAAGGTTTTCAATAGGATTCAAATCAGGTGATTGTGCCGGCCAATCAAGAGTTTGAATCCTATTGTTTGTTAGCCACTCTTTTGCCACTTTCGATGTGTGTTTCGGATCGTTATCATGTTGAAACACCAATCGAAGTGGCATATTCCACTCTACATGGGGTAGCATTTGGTGTTGTAGTATGGCTCGATATCCCTCACCGTTCATTATTCCATCTATTTTATGAAATGGACCAGGTTCTTGAGCCGAAAAGCATGTCCACACCATTACATTTCCACCACCATGATTTGCAGTGACGATGATGTTCTTGGTTTTAAGACGTTGCCCTCTGTGTCGCCTGACGGTCAGCTTTCCATCCGATTGAATTAGATTAAATTTAGATTCATCGCTGAACAGTACTGTCCTCCACTTATTTACTGACCAATTGCAATGTCTTTTAGCAAATTTTGACCTTTTCCAACGAAATAATAGTAATATTAATACAGCATTACACTAAAAATAAAAACTCATCTATTTTTTATATGCCTTATTGTAAGCAATGGTTTTTTGGCTGGTCTGTAACTTTTTAAATTGTTGTCTACAGCCCGTCTTCGTACTGTACTGTGATGAATATTCAGTTTTAAAGATGTTACAATTGTTTTTGACGAAATAAACGGATCTTTCTTTATCATCTTAACAATTTCACGGTCTGTCCGAGTTGAAGTTTTTCGAGGTCTTCCACCTAAATGTTTGGTTTTCATTTCTCCTGTCTTCTTCGATACTTCTTTATCAACCGACAAATGCAGGATCTATTAATTCTAAATTTTTTTGCTATCTCTGCTTGCTTCATACCACCTAAAAAGTCATTAATTATTTCACTTTTTAATTTGTCTCCAAACTTTTCCCTCGCCATGTTCTTAATATGCAAAGATCGTTGACAAACTGAATCAAATATTGCACAAATTGAAAGTATTTTACGGCAGCTTCTCAAAAACATTGTATTGTTTTGCGCAAGTGAATTCCGACTCTGCTGTACATTTTTTCATATTTCTTTTGAACGCAATTGTTGTTGTCGTAATGTATTGGTTTTATAGCTTAATAGTACCTCTGTGAAAATAAATGGTAAGCTTTGTTTTAAATATTTTGTTTTTATGAAAATTATATATTTATAGTCTGGAGTACATTTAGTTGCTTTTGTTTTGCGCAACACTGTACAACAAGAAACATGTAGTGATGTTATTTTATCTGGATCTGACGGTACACAAATGGTTGTTGAATTCTTAATTTAATAGGCGAAAATGCTGCAAACTGCTGGGTTCGCATTAAAAAATACTTTCAATTACTTTGGCATTTTCGTGGACGGGTTCTAGGGACGACGTAGGTTCACAATTTTTTAACCAAAGCTCTAAGGACTCCTGTGGAATGCTGCTCAGAATAGCTTCTTACATAAAATCGATGCTGTGCAAATTCGAAATTATCACTAAATGAAAAACTCTTGTCACTTCTTCGAAAATTTATGACTCATCTGGCTGAATTACCCTTCTTATTAACCAAAACAACATGTTGGCCCAGCAACTCTGATGTTGTTACAGCAGCTACGGCTTGACGAACCATATTAATAAACGATGCTGGTTTGTGGAACTCAGCCTCCCTAAGGGAATTTTAAATTTATGTTCGATAAATAAAGTGAAACAAAACAAGAGATTTTCAGATACAAATGATTACATTATTATATTGCGCTACAGACGTAACCGAGGAGTGGATGTCGAGAGAAATTCGTAGCTATTCGCATTCTCTGCTGATTATGTCAGTTGCTCGTGTCTCTTCACAGACAGAGTTGTGAGATCATACAGTGAGAAAAATTTAGAGAGAAGATGATGGACCGTACATGACCCCCATGGTCATTCATGCATATTATTCGCCTTAATCGCCTTAATTATTGTTTTAATAGACTGCTTTAATGCCGTCAAATTCCTAGGTTTCCTTATGTACACCTCCCATAAAGTGGAGTTTCTGGACATTAATTTGTTTTGAAATTTTCGTTGGAGTTCCGCCATAACCGGTCTGGCTATGTGTGCAGTTGCTCCATTTTGCTGGAACCAAATGCTGTTGAAATGAATATGTCTTCGATGCAGTTCTGGGTAAAAAACCTCCTTCAATATCAACGTACCTATTGACATTATGTTTTATAGCACGATTATTGTGTCTGCCACCATGTACATTAATAAAAGAATTAATTCATTCCTGTATATAATACCATAATATACCGAAATTTTGCAAACGTCTAATGGCAGAGCGCCCAGTTTTTTAGCAAGCATCAGTCTGTTATGTCGTTTTAAAGCCTACGAAAGCATGTCGTCTTACGTCATAGTTAGGGAAATTATGTAAATGGTGCAATGGTGTGACACTAGACGTGACAATGATATTGGCAGCATCATAAAACGCCATGGAGGTGGACATCCAAAAACAGCAACTTCGTCAAAACTGATTCAAAAATTCAAGCCCAGAGTTCTATATAGTCCACAAGGTCTCTATCCGTAGCATATTAAAAAAATTGAATTTCGATTGAAATACAAAATTCGAAGATTTAACACCTAAACAAAAAGCAGTAAAACACTTGCACATTGGTGGTGAGATTGGAAATGTAGTCTTTTGACATTTCAGCAATATGTAAACAAACAAAATTACCCTGTGTGGCTAGATTGTCGATCAGAAGTCTGTTTAAATCAGCGAATTGCTTTGCGAATGCAAGCGCATGCATCAGTGGCGGTTTGTGCCGCTGTAAGCGTACCATGAATCTCACCACTCGTTTTCATTGAACAGGTTTTGTTATTAGGGAATTTAAAACATTCGGCAGAAATAATTTTGAAACGGGAAACCCAATGTTTTTTGTTTGAAAAAAGATTCTACGCTTCAGTTCTTCACAATAATGGCCACCAAGTTCCATAGACCTAATTTTTCCATGTAGTCTTCTCTGAACACCAAAGTGTGTGTTAATAAAAATATGTGCGTCAACTAAAAATATGGGACAAAATACCATCAGGCTAAATTCATGCATCCTGTGAAACCTTCCGTGAAACACTCGATGTTAAAAAATCGAAATTGATAAAATTACAGCATTTTTAACTGGTAACAATTCGAGTGCCGACCGCTGTAAACAACAGATTTAACAGACACCGCCAAA
>JAHXMU010000308.1:64731-80518 GCA_019455685.1 Philornis downsi
TCGAGTGCCGACCGCTGTAAACAACAGATTTAACAGACACCGCCAAAACAACCTGGCCGCTGCAGACTCTACATTAACCCGCCCTATTTAGAAGACCCATATCTTATATTTTGTTTGATTTTTAAGGATCTGCCTTTCGTTTATTCTTGCAAATTATTTTAATGACAATTGTCGTCTTGTTTAGAAAAATGTAATACGAGTACATTAGTGAATTTCTTTTACATCAAGTTAATACTCGTATATTTATCAGTTGCTACAGCTTAGTCAATATCAGCGTATTTGTAATGCATTATTTCGTAATATATAGAGATAGGAACGCGACCATTGATTTAATACTAATACAGTACGTTCAATTGAGTTGTTTATTTAACTCATATTTTTTATTTTATTTGTGACTAATTTGCAGGTTTCATTGTTGGTAACGCCGGTTTATATGTAACATTATTACAATTCGTCATTGCCTATATAATATTGCTGTTCACCGTTGCCTCAGTCTGTGCAATTTCGACGAATGGCGCCGTCGAAGGTGGAGGAGTCTACTGTAAGATGGTACATTCTTGTTTTGATATGAATTCGATAAATATATTTTCATTACAGTTATGATAAGCCGTACCCTGGGCTTGGAATTTGGTGGCTCCATTGGTACATTATTCTTTTTGGCCAACGTTGTAGGATGTGCTATGGCGATATCTGGTTGCGTTGAAGGTATTATGAACAATTTTGGTCCCGGTGGATATTTTTCAGAAAGCGGTTTTCTTCCCGATGGCAGCTGGTGGCGTTTTCTATTTTGCACTATAATTAACACGTCTATGTTGGTGGTGTGTCTTATTGGAGCTTCATTGTTCGCGAAAACGTCTGTGCTCATTTTGGGCATAGTCACTGTGTGTTTGTTAGCAACATACATAAGTTTTTTGGCCGAAGGTCCAGGGACGGTAAGTTTAGACAAACATTTATTAATATGAATTTAAAATATGAAAATTGGTATAAAGCAACGCGATGGCAAATGAATGTATCGAACGAACTGAGTTGGACATATTAGTGTTTGAATGATTTCTGTTATCATTTTCACATTTTGTAAGCGTGTTCATTTTCAATAATTCCCCTGCAGCTTATCATAGAAAACTGTGCACAGTAAACTTATTCATATTTGTATTTTTGTGAATATTTTTCTTATTCCGGGTTTAAATATACATAACGATATTATGTTTGTTGGGTTTATTATACTCACTGCCAGTTACGATTTCTCTCCCTTTCTCAAAAATATTAAATTGTTTGTTTAATATCGACTTATTTAACTGTGTCAATATAAGGAATTTTTAAAAGGTAACACATGTATGAGTAATAGCAAAAGTAATGCAAATGACTTTTAACAGCAAACAAAATGTTGTTGTTGTCGTACAGGTCGGTTGATTGGGCATTCATTAGTATTATTCGGTTTTATATTGGAAAGCAAATTAATGGAAAATTGAAAACATGAATATTATAAACTGGTGTCAAATGAAGAGAGACCATAAGGACACCAGCAGTTTCCTAATGGCATCTGATTTTATAATAATCCTTGTAACAAGCAAGGCGGCGACCCTAGCAAAGAGAAATGTACTCCTAAATTTGAAATTGACTCTTATTTGAAGTTCACTGGACACATTGCTCGTATCTGCTCAAAAATAAATGTAATTTTAAAACGTCTGTACACTTTAAACGTATTTTTACCAATTCATATAAAATAAAAGCTGGGTTATATGTTACTTATGTCCTGCATCATTTACCGGTTAGAACTATGTACTGGAACAAGTCGGACCAATATTTCTAGACTCCATATGTGCTTCCTTAAAATTTTGAGGTATCTTTGTGGTAGTAAGTGTAAGCATAACTATTCACTGTATGAAATATATATCTTAGGCTGCACTTTTAAAAATTATTGGTAACTAAGATGCTTGTACACATTCTTCTGTATTATTAAATTTGGTTAACCGAATTATGTTGTAAGACTATTTCATTTTTTGCATTCTAGCAGAAATGTACAAATGTTCATTGAATCTTTCCCCAGCTCTCTTATGGAAGGAAAGATCATTTGTATTTGTATTTCGTGTAGCGCGATTGTGGAATACTCTGCTGAGTTAAAGAAGTTTTATACGAAAATTAATGCAATATTATACTTTTCGTGAGCACTAATATTTGCTTTGGTTTGTTGAAGATTGCTTGCTTCTTGTTTTTTCATTGACAATCTATTTTCATAATGTTTTGTTAAGAAATTGATTTAACCAATATAACTCATGTTAAACTTCTATCAATGTTTAATCCAATATGGGGCGTTGATTGATTGATGAATTGGAATTGAAATTAATTAAAACTATCAGACCTCGTATAGGGAGTCTGAAAATAAAAATGGAGTCTGATTTGTTTATACTTTTATTAGTCTGTGCCAGCACTTTTAATATAATATAACATTTTTGAATTAGATGAAACCCTTTCCAATTTGAATTTGAAATTAAATGAAACATTTTCCAAATGAAATGAAAGTACTTTTAAATTGTGTTAACCTTTTACCTTTTGTTCCTTTTCTGTCCTTATTTATACCTAAAAGTAAGAATTTCGTTACATCTATTTTTGTCACGTTTTCTTTAAAAGGAATGTGTACCATAATGTTGATGACACTAGATTCAGTCTTCAGTGTTAAATGATGGCACATTTTTTGTCCTGTTTCTATCAGTTTTGTGAAAGAACGCCTCCTTATGTTGTGTTTAGTCTGTAAGAGGATTCTAGCACTGGCCGTTTGAGCTGATTAAATTTGACCCATTTTTAGCCTAAAGCGCGAATTTCGAAAAATCGTTACTTATTTTTGTCTGCTGTGGAAAGGTAATATGGACGTACATTTTCATGATTTTAGCTTTGGTGGTTGAAGTGGGTGGTCTACTAAGTTTAACCCCTTTTTGTCCTGTTTTTACCTCTCTAAAAACAAGAATTTCGAATTTCGTTTCCTCAAAGAGTAATATGAACAGCAATTTTTCATGATTCTAGTTTTAGCCGCGTGAACTGGGTGATAATCCCTGGTTTGACTAATTTACCCTATTGTTACCACTAAAAAATTTGAAAAATTATTTCTTGTCGCCTGCCTACTCTAGAAGGGGAATAGAGATACCAAATTTTTCATCGGCCCGTTTGAGCTGGACGATGTACCGGATTTGACCCTTTTTACCCCTAAAAATAGAAATTTCGAAAAACTCCTTATCGCTTGCCTACTCTGGTAGAGGTTTTCATGATTCTAGCTTTAGCCGTGTGAGCGGTCGGTGCTACTAGATTTGGCTCTTCGCACATTGTTTTTACCTCTGAAAGGAAATTTGGAAAAATTTCTTATCGTGGCGTAATCTATAAGAGGGGCGTCTTGTACCCCAATTACCGTGATCAATTTTGTTTGGTCTGGATCATGATCAGCCCATCAGTTAATAATGCAACAATTTTATATATATATATAGAGATGCTTTTTTTGATATATAAAATATATTAAAACACTCAAGTACCAAAATACTTTATTTGAAGTTTACGTCTCTAATGGTTAAATGTTAAATATATTGGCCAAAAGGCTTTAAATTACAAGACTGTTCAATGAATGAAATGAAATGTGCTTAATTTCATACATCTCATTTGAAATGTATTGTAGTAAGCTTTACAATGGTAATTATATTATCACGGTCGTTATATTTATAAAATAATGTAACTTTCATTTTTTAATTATTTTTTTTTAAATTAAATTAATGTGATTCTTGCGTCCAAGCTAGATTTGCTCCCCATTTGTCCCCATTTATCGAAACCACATTTAAATTTATGAACTGTTGTACACTTCTAATACAGTTTTACTAGCCATGAAATTGTTTCGTTATAACTGGGCTTTTACTATTATTATTTGCTAACTAATATGCTCGAATCACTACAAAATATACAACCAGTATTGTTTTAACTGGCATTTTTAACGGCAATGAAATATAGATCGAGAGTCGCTAGTTAGTAAATTATGCAATAATAATAAGCAGTTTTCTTTTTAAAAAAGTGTGCAGAATTTATTTTTCAGAACATTGTTCGTGCGTTCATAGAAAAGAACGATATTCAACATATAAATAATAAAAGTAATACGGACCAGTGTTTTGCAAAAAATTGTGTAGTGTCATAAATAATTGAAATATTATGGTTGCTTTCGAATTACGCTTGCCTTAACAATAAGTTATCAAGAAAAACTAATTTAATCTAAGCGCCTGTTTAATTGCTAGAAGATAAATTCTAGTTCCTCCAAAGGCCTAAGCACTAGTTCTTTTGAAATATAAATATATTATTTATCTGCTACTTTTCTTATTTTAGGTTCCTGTCCCCGATGAAAATACTATAGCGAATGCTTCAATACTGGAATACACTGGTTTAAATCTTACAACTTTAGCACACAATTTGGGCGAGAGCTATTCGCGCGATTATACATCAAAAGGGAAAATGGTCGATTTTTCAACAACCTTTGGTGTATTGTTCGCTGGCGTCACTGGTATTATGGCTGGTGCAAACATGTCCGGTGAATTGAAGAGCCCATCAAAAAGTATACCTTTGGGCACTCTCTCAGCAGTAGCGTTCACATTTGTCTCCTACGTTATTCTATCGTTCCTTATGGCTTTTACCACTCCGCACGAGACGATGCAAAATAATTATTTGTTCTTAATGTATGTGAACTTTTGGCCGCCGTTCACAGCCATTGGCATTTTGACAGCAACGTTCTCTACTGGTCTTAGTAATCTCATTGGATCGAGTCGCATATTGGAAGCTCTATCGAAAGATCAAGTATTTGGACCGTTTCTGAATTTCATCATCAGAGGAACTTGGAAGGGAAATCCAATAGCTGCCGTCGTGACCAGCTGGGTTTTGGTCGAATGCATATTGTTAATTGGGTCTCTGAATACCATTGCCCAAATTAACTCTGTGCTATTCATGCTATCCTATTTGGCCACAAATTTGGCTTGCTTGGGCATTGAATTGACAGGAGCACCAAATTTCCGACCGCTATTCAAATACTTTACTTGGCACACATGTCTTTTCGGATTAATTGGCACATTAGTAATGATGTTTGTTATTAACCCGATATACGCTTCATCCAGTATTATCCTATGTCTGTTGTTGGTCATTGCTTTACATCTCTTTTCACCAGCCACACAGTCGGCACAATGGGGTTCCATATCACAGGCATTAATGTTCCATCAGGTATGACACAACATTAATACATACGCAGCATTAGCAAACGGTAAACGGGAATATTTTCCCCTTTATTTCTAGGTTCGCAAATATTTACTTATGTTAGATCCCCGCAAGGATCATGTGAAATTTTGGCGTCCACAAATGCTTTTGCTTGTGTCCTCCCCACGCTCCTGCTGCCCCTTGGTGGATTTCGTAAACGATATGAAAAAGAGTGGTCTCTACATAATTGGCCATGTGAAAGTAGGTAGCCATACGAACTTAGAAGATCCCACCGTAGAGGATACCAGACAATGGATGTCATTCCTGGACCATATGCGAGTTAAGGCTTTTGCAGAAACAACTTTGGCCAATTCGGTGCGTGAAGGAGTTCAGCACCTAATCCGTCTGTCAGGTATCGGAGCCATGAAGCCAAATACGATTGTATTGGGATTCTACGATAATGAGGCTCCAAAGGATTTTTTCCAAACGTAAGTGGCTTTGTTTAATGTATTTTAGATATCTTAGTTTTGTTTGGCTTTATGCGTGTAATATTAACCTATCAATAATAAATTGAAGTCATTCTGAAGGATATATATTTTCATTGCTTCTAAGACATAGTTTCAAGTAAGAGAGTTGAGTTGAACGACGTTCAAAAATTTTGTATTACGTTAAATTTTAATTCTTCAGACAATAAAATTGATTTCAATCCGTTTCAGGAAATGGAATGTATTCATTGATATGGATTATAGAAGCGAATTTGATGTACCCAAAGTGTTTTTGTGATGCACCATTCACGATTAAATGAAAAATATATATTTTTGCAACACTTTGCGGCCGCTTCTTCTTTGTTTCCGAAACCTACATTTTCGTTTATTCCTGGGTTGCTTTTCATATTTATAAAGCCACCCATAAATTTGCTTTATTTGTGTAATGGTACATTTTTGTTGTTATGATGTTTTATCAAAATACTAGTTTGGACGAAATAACCATGCACACAAAGTTTGGGATTTGTGCAGATAATGGTGCATTTGTTTTTTCTATAATTCTGTTTTTAGCGTGTTTCATAATTATAATGCCAAGTTCAATTCGTGAGTTTTTAAAGGTGCAAGCGATAAGATCATTGCTATTTTTGATCGAACATCATAACAACAAAAAAATCTACCGTTACACAAATAAAGCAAATATATGGGTGGCCTTATAAATTTGAAACGCACCTTATATATCCAAATAAGTAGTTTCTAAAGATGTAATTCTTACTTATTTAGGTGGCGACAAAAATAATCTAATATTATTACCATCTTATCTATTATACGCCTCACGTCCCAAGAACTTCGGTCTTCTGTGCTTCTTCTCCAATTCGCCACCTCAAGTTTTGACAATATTTCAAAAGCCTGGTCCCTCCAACAGAGTTTTGGTCGTTCTTTCAAGCACCGCCCATCGAATTCATTGTCGAAAACTTTTCGTGCTGGACTTCTTCGGACGGTCCGCACAACATGGCCCAACCAATGCAATCGCTGTATACTGATGGACAGATTCACTGTATAGCCGGATTTCTTTTTAGTCCGCAATAACATCTTTTAGCATACTTCATGCTTATATCATTAGTTTTATTAACAATACTACTCCAAAGTCCCGGGCGAGTAGACTCTTTGTTCGTTGAAATCAATAACTTTGTTTTGCCCTCGTTTACCAAAAACAAATTCCTTTGCATCTCATGAGTGAGACGTGGGAGAACTTCTCACATTCAATGAACTTACAGGCGTTCTATTTTTGGGCTCATTCAAAGGGACCTACAATTTAACGATGATTCTGAACGTCACAGTTTGAGAGGCATTTACAAGACTTGTCGATTACTCAATTATTCTACATGTTCGTCATTTTTTTTAAATCGATTAATATAATCCTAAATTCCTATATATAAAAAATTTATATTCTCTTACCATATTAATACATATCAACGAAAACTAATCCTACGATTTCTTCATTCTATTCTACACTTCCAGAGCAACGTCTCCTTACAGAACCGATGGATTCAATAATGGGGACATGCAAGATTTCCCCATACGTCGCGATGGCGAAGACAAACACATAGATGTTACTGAATATGTAGAAATTGTCAGTGATATATTACGGATGAAAAAGAACTTATGTCTCTGTAGACACTTTCATCGCTTAGACAAAAGCTTTATTTCCAAGTATGTATTGATTTTCTTCCTTTTAAATTCAATAATCATTTTTATATATATATATATATTTATTACCTTCTGTTAGGAGCAAACATGTCAAATACATCGATGTTTGGCCAATTAATGTTTTTAATCCCAAAACCGAAGATCCTTTTGATGTCGTATCTCTGTTCATGATGCAATTATCTGTTATTATGTTGGCTAAGTGGAAACATTTAAGATTGCGTGTATTTCTTTGCGAAACGAATAATACCAGTAGAACGGCACAATTTGATACCCAGGATTCCAATATACCACAAATAGAAATTTTCTCTAGAATGAAATTGGAACAATCGCTAAAATCATTAAGAATAAATGCTGATATAGTAGAGGTAGGCCAAATGATATATGACATACATAACTTATTTAAGTGTGACATTTTTATATTTCCGTTCTGTTGTATTAATGTAGATTCAAGAATGGGCTCGTGATACAGAATTTACACGTCATTCTCGTATCTTGAAACAATTTACACATTCTGCTGATACACCTACGGAAATGGTGACGGAAGACAATCTTAATCGTTCGCTGCTATACATGCAAAGGTGAGAACATATTATGGAGGTATAAAAAAGAAAATTTTTCTGAGTACAGAATAAAAAACGCAATCGTTTAATGCATGCCGTGGCATGTGGCATGCCACGATAGATTCCTGTACAAATGACAATTGATATGCATACGAGTACATATGGATTAGATCGGGTACATCCACTTGTGAAAATTATGTACATTCTTAAGTCAAATCAGATAACACGGGAGCTCTGATGTGGTTTCAGTAAAAATATAACTCAGAGTATGAAACCATATTTAGAATGATTTCCATTGCACTATAGTTTAACAAAGTTTGGATTTCCTTTAAATATTGGATTAAAATCTGATATTATTATTATTTCTATGTTCTGCCGAAAAGTCTGTGTAATACAGTTTACGATTAGCCTAAATCTGAGGTATAAAAATATAAAAATATTCGTTTTGAATATAATTCAGTTTAATGCCAAACAGCTATCTGTGGGAAATTTTCCCATATCCCATTAATGGAATCTAAATAAATTTGCTTATTCTTTCTGTGTTGATACTATTTTATAAAAATATATCGTAAAGTTTTGCATAGTGTCAAAAAATATAACTGTGGAAACAAAGCCAAGTGAAGTGCAAAATTAATTACATTATTTTACCTTTCACAGCACAGCGATAGTTGTAAACATTCACGCATTGTCCTAGAAAAGAATTCCATATATTCGCTGCAGCTGGCTGAAGTAAAATTGAATAAAATCGTAAAATTGAATAAAATTAAATTTGAATCAAAAGTAAAATTGAAAAATGGAGTAAAATTTGAGATGGCTGAAGTAAAATCGCATAAAATTGTCATCGGCAATCCTGAGCAGAATGTTATCTCATCTTAGCTCTTATAATAGAAAGCATTTATTGCAATTTTACTCATTATGAACTGAAATTACCCTCCTTGATTTGACTATATATAAACTCTGGCTTTTGGCTTTGTGTATAGCTATATATCTTGTTTTTTATTGATTTTTCTGGTCTCAAGCCACTTTGATTGCCTCTAATGCGATTACTGAGAATAGGCTTTGGACGTTAATGTAATACGCGCGCAAATTAAAATGGCTGCACCCATTTTTTGTTTTTTTTTTTTTAGGATTTCCGGCGTTAGTGGTTCTCAATGAGGTCTTCGAAAAACAGGACTTCGACTTTTTTACTAGCTAGTTTAGTGGACGCGGTGAGGGCATATCTTAGTAATCACAATTTCAGCATTATTCTCTCGTTAGATTCGCAGCAAGCTTTCGACAGAATATATCATGGTATCTTTTCGGAAAAACTGTGTGGCCTTTCAACTGAAAGAAAGACAATATGCTTTAGTAAACGAAACTCGATCAAACACCATATGTGTGTTAAGCAGGTGTCGGTCCTTGGCCTATTATTGTATGTATTATTTGTTAACGACATCTTCGTCAGTTTAAATTATTACTGCATGCCACATTTCTTCGTTAACGATGTTCAAATTTTATTTACTGACGAACATCAATGACGAACTCCTATGGTTTGTACTGAATTGATTGTTTATATGCCCAAGGTGACAAAGCATTGTTAAAAGTCTTTTCAAGATAGATTTATTGATTTACCTTTATGCCCTATTCAATTAAAATGAGTAGTGGCAGTTACCACTGCCCAAATCAACGACAATGCAGGCGCTTGCTTTAGCAGGTTTAAATAGTCTTTTGGCTTGTACTTTAACCATACACAAACAGAAGTTTGTTTACATATTGCTGAACCTTAAAAAGGCGTTTTTCTTTACAGAAAGGGTTAAAATTCCAACCTAGCCACCAACGTGCAAGTGTTTCAACATCTTTGCGCTTGCTAAGTGAACTGCCTTTTGTGCAGGTTGCACTTTTGTATTTTAAAGAGCTTCAATCGTAGTTCATCTTTTAATATGCGCCCTATGCTATGTGCAGGCCCATTAGAAGTTTTTGCTAATTGACGTAGATTTCGTTGCATTGTGGCCTTCACTTTTCGAAACATTTATGGGAACTTTTCTGTTCTTGCCGTTTTGCTACAACAAAGCTCCTTAAAAATGACTGGTTGTGATTTTTCGATAATTTTGTGTAACTGCGACATAAAACTACATACATGCTTCTGTAGACTTGTAAACCATATAATACTGACGTTTGTCAAAAAATGAACTCACTGTGCACAAGTTTTGTTGCTTTTTTGTTGCAACAACGTGAAGTTGATAACATATGTAGTCCTGTATTATATTATGATACATTCAGATCAAATCTGATACTGTTAACCAGCAAATGAATAAAATTCGTTTAGTCTTTAATAGACCTATTCGATATTTGTTTTCAGTCATATCTTACATCTACGTAACGCAATTTATGACGTTTTTGGCACTTTAGTTTCTATTTATGTTTAAATTTAACAAATATTTTTCTACAAAATATTTGGGATTCATTATTTGGAATTTCTTTTGAATACGCAGCAGTTGATATACCAAAATTGAACCAATTCCAGCAATTAAAAACATCTATTTGAAATATAATTCCGGTAAATGAAAAACGAAAAATTAAAAACTTCTATTTGAAACATAATTCCGGTAAATGAAAAACGAAAAGTTTGTTCCTGTTGCCGTCACGTGCTTTCATGCCTCGAGCAATCGCTTTACTGGGTGGTGGCGAGGTCAGCATTTTTATATTTGTCCATCTTCGAAAGATCAGAGACATTTTTACCGGAATTGCAAGCATCCGATTATGTACTACCATTTTTTTATTGTGTGTACTACTTTTTCCTTAGTGTAGATATCAAAGTTTGCGGCCAAGTTTGATGATGCTGAGGCTCTTCCGCTAACTATTGTCCACAAGCTTGAATTAGTAGTTTCGATGTTGATATCAGAATGAATTGCTTATTTATTTGGCTTGTATTTCAAAGTTTTTCGCCCAAATATTTCTAGCTGGAGAACATGAACATGAAATTATTTATATAATTTTTTATTTTTTTGACTGCAGTGCTTTTCCCCTCACCCAATAACCGAACACGGCGACTTCGGATTACTTACTATCTACTTAGGCCACATGCTGGCCTCAAAAACATTGGGGTTTTTTCATATTTTCTTTGCAAGTGTGTAACTATTCGTTGACAAATCACCAATGGTCTCCCAATTGGTAGTTAAATCGAAGTTATGATTAAAGTTCTAAAGTTTACGTCAGTAGATCGTAGCAACTTTAATTCACATTCATTCCCTAAACTATTTCTTTATATATTTTATATCTTTTCAGAGCCAACCAAATCATACGTGAACGTTCTGATCAAACGGCTTTGTCTTTCATATACCTGGCAGCTCCGCCGCAAATAAACTCGCCAGATTTCAACGAACGCAGTGCACGTTACATGGAGCTGCTAACAGAGCTAACTGCTGAAATGCCTCCGACAATTTTAGTGCATGGCGTAAGTACTGTCACTTCCACAACGCTTTAAAGGATAATACAAAAAAAAAGAAAAAAAAAAAAGAAAAAAAAAAAACAACCAACCACAATCCAATTATGACAAATCGAATGAAAGGAAAATGGTTACGCTCTCCATGAAAGATTTGATTAACGGAACACATGCAGAGCTAATATGTTAACATGTTATTTGTACTGGACACACTCAGCATTTTAATTTAAAATATTGTCAAATAGATTCATTTATTTTAGAACATTACACATTTTAGTAAATTTTTAATTAGTATTATGCTTAAGTAGAAGTTATCATTGATTTTATTTACGATTGATTGTATGTTATGCTGTCCCCAAATAAGTACTCCCGGTATCGTATTTACAAACATAATGCTAAAGGATATCAGAAAAATCCTGAGATTTCCAATATTTTGTGAATAGAAACATAGATTTGTGTAAGCAGTATAAAAATTTCACGGAACTGTTAACATTAAGGCAAATAAATTATCAATTAAGAAGAAACTTGCAGGATATCTCTATAAATTTGGTATATATTATCACTATTAGAAGCGATCATATCACGTGTGTAGACTCCTTTACAACCAACATACGAAACACACAAGAAACTCCAGTAATTCTGAAAATAAAATCGCTCTCAAGATATTAATCACTTTTAGATAAAATGTTTTTAATAATTTTCTAGGAAACTAAATATCAATACTTTGTATTGTTAAAAATCCCCTACGTATATAAAAGTTGCAAAAATTTTATATTGATTTTCAGCATGGACAAATGTGGTGTTTTTCTTTCAGTCTTATTACAATCTGTTTTATCAATTAATTTATTTTAATATTACTCATTTTGTATTATTATCACATTATTTTTATTTCATAGAAAGTATAAAAGTTCTCAAATTATGAAATTGTGAAACTGTACTTTTTATTTTTCAATAAATGTGATGTAAAGAATGAAGCATTCTTCAAAAAAAAAAAAAAAACGGTCTTTCATTATACGTTCAAATGTAAGAAGTGGGTGACACTCGTACTAAAACAAAAAAGAAGCAATGTGGAAACTCTGGCAAAACGTTAATTTAGCGCCATCTATTGTTTAACACTTTTCTTCAGCGAAAAGGCAAAATTTTGTTTCCTCAGTCTGGCAACCTTTGGCTCAAAATCGAATGCCACTAATAGGTTGATTTTGTACAACGTGTAGAATAAACGCGCCGCAAACACAAAAATGCAAGATAACTATTTATCCCTACTGTGGTACTTTCCGATTTATCACATATTGCTTAATAACATTTCTGTAGAAATTTAATTCTTTTATGGATTTGATGTTTGCGTGGCATCACCTGCCGTGATTTCCAAAATCACCTTGTAAGTGGCATCCGATTTCTGACCAAAGGTTGCCAGATTGGCAAAAATATTTTTTGGTTTTTTGGACCCAGCATCATGTAAACAATAGATGGCGCAAAATTTTAATCATTGCCAGAGTTGCCGAATAGTTGTTTTTATCATATAATAGCATTAAATTATCGATTTTTTAACGTATTTATTTAACAAATTGAATTTAAATTTCGCTCGTAGAAAAAAATCGAGTGGATATAATTCGTTTAGCTAGGAGGGCGCAAAAAAATGGCTCCTAACCTAAATAATGTCTCCATATAGTTGTTTTTTTTTTAATTTACATTTTTTTTAATTTAAAATTTTATATGTGTATAACATTGCAGCAAAGAAAATATTGTAGATTGTCCAAAAATATTAGGAACTGTATTCGTAAATATTTATTTCAAATTTTCATAGTATAATTAAAACTTTCTTCAAACCTTCAATAAATTATTATGAATAATGCTCTAGATATTTATTATGCACAATATTGTAGAGAGCACCTTGTACCAAGTAATTTATGTAAAAAACGCAGATCCAATTGCGTTTACATAGATTGGATTTGAATAGATTTCACCGTATTTAGGGAAGTACTTGAGTATATCTAAAGAGGTGTAGCCACAGAGAATGAATTCCACTACTTTACAGTCGGAGAAAACCATTTACCGTTTTCCTGGGAGATTCGATGAAAAGATGATGAAGAAGATGAAAAATTTATTTATTTTTTTTCGTCAATTTCATTTATAGCAATACAAAGCCAATTTTGTCCAATATATAACATTACATATTTCATTACATAACAAATTAAAAGGGAAAGTTCAAACTTAGATTACTGATCTCCAGCCAAAGATTTAATTTAATTTAATTCAATTTATTCATTCAGGATTATAATTTTAAACCTACCGATTTGATTAAATTACAATATTACAACATATCTTCTCCATAATTCAATAACAAATACATTAGACAACTTTACAATACTATAAAAATGTTTGTGTATCTTAATAGCAGAAAAATATGATTTACAATATGACGGTCTACTCCACTTATTAGAATTTTTCACGAAAAATATTCAATTTTCGTCCTAAAATACGGAATTATAACTTTCAATGGAATTTACGGCTACTCCATAATATAACGGAAAATTTAATAACAGATTAAATGGTAAAAATTGATAACTACCAGTAATTTTTTTAAGATTTACTTAACTAAGTAATTGAGATGCTATACAAGTAACGCTCAAGAAAAAAAAGAAAAGAAAAGAAAAAATAATAAGTTTAGCGATAATCATTTCTCCGTTCAGAATGAAAAAAGATGGACAACAAACTATCTGACGGCAATATCAAAGAAAAAAATGGCTCAAGCGAATAATTATAGATGAGGAATATCATCGAAATACGCAAGAAGTCTCTTTTTGTATGCGTTTCGGGATGAAGAAAAAAATTTTTAATGCGTTTGGAAGTTTGTTGAACTGCCTGGTTACTCTTACTTGAAAAGGTCTGCTCATATAATATTTTATGTTATGAATAATCAATTGATTAGTGCGAATTGATCAATTAAATGTAAATAAATCTGCAACAAACAGCGGTGATTGATCTTTAATAGAATTAAAAAACAAAAGCAACAAACGAACGACTACAAAATTAGGAAAGGAACAACCCAAAAATTGTATCACAAACGGAGACACGTGCACAATTCGACGAATACAGAACAAATAACATATATAGCACGATTGAAGGACAGCTGAATTTTCGTTATATAGCTTTTAACTGTACCGGCGTATACTTCGATACAATAATTTATATGCGACATTATTAAATCATGTACTAGTTTTCGTTTAACATGAAGCGGAATTATTAAATCGGAATTCTATAACCGTCGAAGGGTCATATTCACGCGCGAAACTGCTCTATCAGTATGCAAATCAAATGAGAGCTTATCATCAAATTATAACGCCCAAACATTCAACACTGCGCACAATGTCAATAGTAAGACAAATTAATTTCACATGGATGGGAAGCAAACAACATTGATTTTGTCTTAGACGGATTCACTTTAAGTTTATTACTTTAAGTTTAAGTTAAAAAAGAAATTGCTAAAAAGATTCACAATTTAATTTAATTAATTAATGACAAAGTCCAAGTATTATAATGAAATAAAAGTTTCATCGAAATTATAGGTTAATGTGTGTTTTATTGAACTTTGAAAACGAAAAATGCAAAATATTATTTTCAATTATTCTAGTCTTAAGTCAAATACTACGTTCTCTTCACGGGAAAAAAATCCATGAGTTTCCAACACAGAAATCGGAACAACTGATGTTTTTACGTCATAACGTGTAGAATTAAAAAATTGTGCCTTATGGTATTACAATTTAATTTCACAAGTTTACAAACATATTATCGAAAATATTATTAAGTAAAACAAAAGTTTAGTATTGGAAGCCAACACAAATAATTTGTAAGAGAGGTTTTTCTCGCGAAAAACATAGTACTGTTCGGTGGCAAAATGTAGCTTAAAATTCATGGGAATTTTTTTTTTATATGGGGTTTCACTGCGAAAAGTCAGCATAGTACCAGTCTTTAAGGACAAACTAAACGACCGCCTTTAAACATTCTTTTTACAATACTGACACCGTATCAATCCACATCTGATGTTATTCGTATGTTGTGTATGGTTAATACCCGATTGAAATATGCCGCTCAATTACAAATTCGCTATTTTTATCAAACAATAGAAGTATTTTAATTTTTCCAAAGAATTCCTTTCTATTGGGCAACAGCAGACATTGCAACGCCAACCATAACTAAAATATACAAATGATTGCACATTTCACACGCAATTTTCCAATGAGCCTAACAAATTACACCGAAGGAATCTAGAGCACAAACGACTGTAGGAGTGAGTGGGAATATCATCTGGGAGACAATAGCCTGCGCACATTACAGATGATACGATGATGGAAAGTCGGCTATAAGTGATCTCTTGAATTGATCGATTGTATGATGTCAATAGTGCCACG
>JAHXMU010000308.1:90518-127824 GCA_019455685.1 Philornis downsi
GAGAAAAATTCGACATACAGAAGCTTGTGCCATCATTTTTATTTAAGTTATGGAGAAATTCAAGTTATGGAAGTTCGAGTTATGGAAGCAAAACTAAAGGGAATTCACCACATAAGCGCTCTTGACACTAGATTGATTATGATTAAACTTTTATTTCATTATAATGCTCGGTCGGTACCTCGGGGATAACTTAACGAATGTTGGTTTTCAAATGCGGTTGGTTTTTAAACACGGTCTTTGACGTAGCCTCACAAAAAAAGTGTAATGGCGTCAAATCGCAAGATTTTGGTGGCCAATTGAGGTCGCCAAAATGTGAAATTGCGCTTTCTAGAAACTTCTCATGTAATAAAGACAAAATCGGTCGCGTTGTATGATTCATGGCACCGGCTTGTAGAAACCACATATCGTCCAGTTCATAATCTTCAATTGAAGGCCAAAAAAGTCGGTTATCATATGGCCATAGCGATCTGAATTGACGGTAACGGTTCCTCCAGCGTCAGTTCCGAAAAAATATAGCCCAATGACATCTACAGACTATAATGCATACAAAACAGTCACTTTTTCCGGATGCAAAGTTAACCAGCTTCTGGGTTAACCAGCTTCATCGCTGAAGAAAATTTTGTTCGAAAAATCAGCATTAAATGCCTATTGCTGTAACTCCCAATCAGCATATCGACGGCGTTATGAGTGGTCAGTCGGTTTTAATTGTTGCGTGAGTAGGACTCTGTATAGATGGAGGTGCAAATTCAAATGTAAAACACGCCAAAATGAACCGTAAAATAGGCAAAATTGCTGAGAACGCCGTGGCATCGATAAATTCAGATTATCTGCCACACTTTCACTAGCAGAAGCAACATTTTCGGCAGAGGGTACTCGTACATTGCGATGATTCACAGGACTGACCACATCTGTAACGTTACCAGTCTCCTCAAATTTCTTTATAATCTTGCACAGTAGATCGATTATGGCGGTCATAATCACCCCGTAATGCACGAAAAGCCCCCACATTTGAAATACCACTTTTTTTTAGTAAGTTTTAACTATTTTTACGCGTTATTCGGTTGTTTAACTATCATTATTCGTAAATGACAAACCTTTCACTAAACAACTAACACTTCAGATGACAGGTATTTAACATCTGACAGCTTTGCCAGACCGGCGGTTTGAAATCACATAAATGGATAATCCTATATTATTTAAATATTACTCTATGGTCAGACTCCTGTAACTCAGTAAGTTATTATAAGCAATGGACAAATTCTAATCCTAGTTACAAATTTCAGAGCAAAATTTGGATTTCTGTAAATCGACCAAATTATATGAATCTATTTTGATTTTTAGACCTAATGCTTGAAGTGTGTTAAATTTGGTTGAATTGAATGGAACTGGAAGGTATAATATAAATCTAAGAATATATGTTTTAAGTCGATCTTTCTTTTGGAAAGTATAAGAAATGGCATAGTCGAATTTCATAACGGTTTATAAAGCAATGCAACGGACGAAAATACACGGTGGTGTAGCGACACAATTAGAAATTGCAAAGAAAAAAGACAGAATTTTGGGAAATCTTTCAATTTTGGAAGTGCCAGAAGAGCTGTATTATTATTATATTTGCAATATTACATTTTGTTGTGTGCCATGTGATATTTGTCTTAATTTTTGCTGGTCAAGTTATAACAACTCTTAAAATATTTATCAGAGTTCAATATCCGTATGTTGGAAATGTCACTAAAAAGACATTAACCATTATTGCTACCTCAGTTCCTTCTGAGTATTTTATTATACTGAGGCAGCAGCCAATCAGCTGCGAAGCCAGCTTTAAATTTAATATTTAAATACCATTTAAATTTTGGTGAACTTGAACTTATACAAAACACTGCCTTGTGTGCAAAAATAAGATTTTTGGATTTTTATTATTAGATAAATATATTTTTAAATGAGTTTTCCTTTATTTGAAAAGTCGACTTTTCCAAATATACGAAATTACCGCTTCATGTATCTGAAAAAGTCAAAAAAATCTATTTATCATATATTTGAAAAAGTTGAAAGATCGACTTTTCATGTATTCGATGTTATCTGAGTTGTACAAACTATATATAGATATCAATGAAGTTAATCTCATCGTGATACGATGATGGTCTCCACTAGGTTATGTGGAGCGGACAGAGGCTCCATTATGCAAAATTCTGATGTGTCAGGTTATTGGTTTTTGTAATAAACTTTGTTTAACCGTCTTATGGTTAAATAAAGCCTTTCGAATCAAGTGTACAATGTGTAAATATATAACGTTTTGTTTCAAACAATATAAAAAGTGTTTTCAAACCATGATTACGATCCATATAGTCGACTTGATGGTTATAAACAATAACTAAATGTGCATCCTCAGCCAGGCCGACATTGTCCCCTTGATGGATTCACACTATGAGTGCAAAAGTGTGAATGAAAAATCAAATCATCTCCAGGTCGCCTTTATTCAGACAGTTTTATTCGAAAAAAACCGACATTGACCCCTTGATAGATTCACACTATGAATGCAGAAGTGTGAATGAAAAACCAAATCATCTCCAGGTCGCCTTTATTCAGACAGTTTTTATTTGAAAAAAGTGTGATCAGCATGGCACCACTGATGATAGCATTATTTATCTAAAAAGTCTTTAGCTCGCGTTTGATAAGCTATCCAAAGTGCTACAGCCGTTACAATATTTTGATAGTTCACCCTTGAATTTTTACCGATTCCATGATAACCATGTCGAATCATATCTAATTGTAACATTTATGAAACTTTATTGTCACTCATTCAACAGCAATGAATAAAATATTACTTGACAAAGGATATTGTCACCCTCAATGACATCATTAATGGGATCCTTTCGTACGTGCTGCTGCTGTGCTGTCCTACTGTTTCACTCGTTAACTTCTGTTCAAAGGGCAAAGTGTTAATGGTTTGTCAGGTAAAATTATAAAGAATAAAAGGACATTGGAAAGGACATTGTCCAATTCTTTATTTGAAGTGTGTTACTCAATGGTGATGATGCCCAAATACTGATACGTATCATAAGTAGTCATCACATAAATATTGAGTGGCCAAACTAGAAAGTGACATTTATGACTTCTTTGTCGTTGGTTGTTTCGTCTTCATTCGAATGAAAAATGTTATCTTAATGAGGTCGTAACATGTTTGGGCATTGTTTTCTTTGTTTTTGTCTCATTCGCAGTATTCGACTTGCTTTCAAAGAAAACTTAGGGCGGAACAAATTCTTTGGTGACAAAACGATTTAAATTGTTTTGTAAATAATGCGCAGTGATTGTATCTATAATGTGGCTATGAGAAATAAGAGAAATTCTCGTATGAAATTTCAGAGGGCGTGTGCAAATTAAATAAAATGTAGTCGTTTCTTAACTCCAAATAACTGTTTATTTGACTAATAAGGGTGTTTGTTAGTGCGTTTATTAGCATATATTTTGTGTAATTCCTTTGCATATCATGCACCTCAATGTGACATGGCAGAGCTTCCCATATTCAGTGGACTTATACGCATTCTACTTTAAGACTCACTCAAAGGGACATGCGTAGTTTAACGACGATTCCGAACATCAAAGTTTGAGAAGCATTAACAAGACTTGTCGATTGTTCGACCACTCGAAGTGTTTGTCAGACACATCGAAGTGATCGGCGCTCAAATAATTATAGGTGGCTGTATGCGGGGTTGGACCTGCGATCATGCAAACGATAGTTGCGTGTACTAACCATCGCACCAGCGTCGTTCAGTATGAGAGATTGTTATATGTTAATTTTTTCACAAACATCTCTTTTTGATCATTTTTTGTAAGTATCGAAGTATAATTTTTGGTACTTTTTCAAAAAAGTAATAACTCGGTACCATGCAATTTATTATGGAAAAATCAAATAGTCTCACTCGACTCCACCGATTTGGATCACTTTGGACTCATATTTTCATAATTCCCAAAATTTCCGGTGTTATTGCACGATATTCTCGAGAAAGCGAGATTATAAGCAAGCTATAACAAATTTACTTTGCGTAATTATGCGCCCGAAATTTCTACTATAACTTGTGATCATTTTTGTCTACGATTATTTAAGATAATCGTAATTTTATAAAATAAAAGTTGGAACAGCTATTTTCAACTTATTATATTTACAATACCCTCGATATTATGTTTCACATTTTATGCAAGTTATTGCTTATTGCATTAACTTTTATAAATGTTCTTAACACATTGTTTTCAAGCTAAAAATGACGTATCATAGCGTTATGTACATAAAATACATAATGCTATTTGTTTTATGGTTTACCAACACAAATATACATATATTTAAAACCGTATTTGTAAGTAGGTCAATACTTTCATCACAATTTGTTGTTTTTTTTTTTTTTTTTTTTGAAAAATGAGTAAAACCGCAGTAGTAACCACAATCATGCACGAATTAATAATTCTAGATACATGTAATCGTACTGTGTTTGTAAAATACCCCAGCAAAATTTTTTAGAATTTTTTTTTGCAAATATCATATATTCTAGAACAATTTCTTAAGTAATGATTAGCGTTGCCAATTTAGTTTTTTTTTTCAACCTGCTTAGCGGACAAAAATTGGATATAACTTTAAGCTTTTTTCTAATTTGTTTACATTTCTGTTTTGCATTCTGTCATCTTTATTTCAGTATAACGAAAGTTTAAAATAATTCTACTAAAAATCACTACAACAGCATTCAACTTAAAAGAAAACTTTTTTTGTAGTCACAGCATTATTTTGCGGCGTTGACAAAAATGGCTCTACGAAGGAATTAAAGAATCTCAGATTCAGAACCCCCGTTTTCGAAATGTTGCGCTTGGAGATAGATCAATGTTTACAAAGTAGGCAAATATAAATTATTCAAACAGAAACTTGAAACATTGACATTTTTTCTACAGCAAAATTAATGTTTCAAAGCCTTGTTGTTAAATAAAAAAAAATATATTAAAAAATTTAAATAATACTGACTTTAGTACCTTAAAGATATTACTAGAATCTAATTGCCACAAAAAATGTAATTTAATAATAGAGTTTTATTTAAGCCTATTGTATTTAGGGCTTCCCCCTGAGTAAAAATGAGTAACAATTTGATACATTCAGTGATGAAATATCAACATTAGTAAGAATATCAACTTCACACAATCGTAAGAAAAACCGAACAGTTTTTGATGAATTAACATTAAAGTTCACACTGTGTAAAAACACCGCAAAAATACAGGGTGTCCGCCGGGAAGGTATACTACTTTGTTTGTTTATAATTTTTGATTAAATGAAAGAGAATGGATCTTATATTGATAAATGTTTTATTTAATGTTGACAATTATATATGGAATACAATATCAGATAAATGTCCACCTCTCAGCCTCACACATTTCACGCGGTATTTCATTAATTTCACCACGAAATGCTTTTCAGATATTCCCACAAAAAGAAGTCCGGAGCAGTCAAATCAGGCGACCGTGGAGGCCAATCAACATCACCATTTCGTGAAATAACTTGTTGTGGAAAGAGGTCTCGCAGTAATGTATGTGATGTGGCACCGTCTTGTTGATACCACATGTTAATCAAGCCCAAAGCAAGCAGTTGTGGCGTTAAAAAGTTTTCAATCATATCACGATATCGCCCCCCTTTTGACAGTTATCGTTACGTCGTTTTCAGTTTCAAAGAAATAAGGTCCAATGATTCCTCCTGACCAAATTGATGTTTATTCACATATCCATTCAAATGAAAATGTGTCTCGTCACTCATTATGATTTTTTTATGAAAATCGGGTTGTCATGGGTGAGCTGTACCATCCCATTGGTATATGTACGGCTTTGTAAATGGTCTTGTGAGAGAAGCTCTTGTGTCAACTGAATCTTAAATGGAAACAAATGCAAATCCTTGTGTAAAATTCTGGCTAAAGTTGTTGTTTGAAGACCAAACTCCTGAGCACGGCGTCGAATTGAGGTGGCTGCATTGTCTGAACACTTTCTTGAGCAGCAGTAATGTTTTCAGTCGGTCTTGCAGTACGTTGTGGTCCATGCTTGGCCCTATCAGCTACAGACCCTTTTTCTTCGAAATCATTCACTACGCGATAAATAGTGCGTCTTGTTAGCACGTTGTTTCTCCTAAAAATTTCACGTAACTTTCTCATTGTCACAGTAATCGGTGTTTGATTTTAATAATAAATTTCCATAATAAATTTGCCACATCTCTACTTCACGACTGTCAAATATGAACTGTCAAGACTAATGTTTACCAAAATGACGGCAAAACAAAATAGTATACCTTCCCGACGGACAGTAGCTTTTAAATCAACATTTACTGTAAATTTTTTGAACAATTTAGGTGAGTTCAGTTTGGTTAAGAATATTCAAATCAATGACGCACTTTCCATGCAACACAATATAACTATTTGTTCTAATAGTTAGAAAATATCTAATATAAGTACATATTTTATCATTTGAAACAAATCTGAATCTAATTCTTGTTGTCTTCTGACTTAAAAAATTATTTCACAAATATTAAAAAGTTATCCGGATCTTTAAACATATTAATCGAAGTAAATAACCTGTTAATCAAAAATTACGCTATAGAAAAGGTGTAAAATGGCCTTGGCCACAAAAATTGTTTTTAGTGGTTCGGACACTCCAATTAGTAAATAATAATGTTTATAAGTCTGTCCTAAGCTAATTGGATATTTTGGCAAAAAAGAAAGGAATTGATGCTGACGGGATAAAGGTTACACTCTTTTGTGAATTATGAATTCTTGAATCAAATTGAATTTTAAATATACCGAGTTATCCATTTTCCGGTTTCAATAGTAAAGTTAAATAAAGAACACATAAAGGCTATTATTTCGATGGAACTTTTATTTCCTGTTGGATTTCAAATGCTCCAACGTTTGGAGATTATCCGTGCAAACACCGTCTTTGACGTAGTCACTTTAACGTGAAATTAAGCTTTCTGGAAACTTTTCATGTAATAAAGCCAACATCGGTAGTGTTGCGTAGCTCGTGACACCGTCTCGTTGAAAGCACATATCGTCTAGTTCATAATCTTCAATTGCAGGCCAAAAGTGTCGATTATCATACGGCCACAGCGCATTGAATTTGAATTCGGATTATCCGCCACATTTTTATTAACAGAAGTGATATTTTGGACAGTGCGATGATGCACAGGCCTGACCACATCTGTAACGCTTCCAGTCTCTTCGAAATTCTTTATAATCTTGTCAGTTCTTTCCACAGAAGCTCGATTAAGACGACCATAAGCACCCTGTAATGTACGTAATGCACCCTTTCATTAAATAAATAACACTTCAGATGATAGGTATTTAATAGCTGACAGCCTTGCCAGACCGGCGGTTTTGAAACCACTAAATGGTGTATCCTATCTTGCAAGAACTTTTCAGCATATTGAGTAGACCAGGTTTTTGAATCTTGGTATGTCGAATCAGATAAGCCACGTAGACGATCGAAGCGTTTGTTATTTGTTATTAAAAAATTCAAAAAAAAAAAAAAAAAAAAAAAACAAACTATTTTCTAACTAAACAAACAGCTTTTGGCAAATTTTGAAAATGCATTAAGAAACGTATTTGTTTTCAAAAAAATTATAATTTAAAATTCACGAAAATAATTGAGATTTGATGCTGACTTAATATGAATACAGAAATTCGTTGATCTTGGGTCGTAACAATAAATTTAGATAACACAGCGCCCCTTTCGCACACTTAAGAACATTATCTATGTTTTTTTCTATTTTCTCGTATGTATGATAAGAATATGTAAGATTGAATCACATTGGACCTCATCAAAAATTCGAAAAATGAGCAATTCGTTATTATTATTATTATTTGAGTCTCATTATTGTCCTTCTCAATATCTTGATTAAATTTCAAAGAATAACTTTGCTAAATAAGTTTTGATTTGTGGATTTCAAAAGTGCAAAAATTATCATAAATTAGCATTTTAAGTCCCTTCATAAATGCGATATTTTTGTAAAATGTCTGTACAGATCTTCTAAAATATAGGCATAACAGTACTTTGCATTGAAAAACTGAAGGCGGTTTTAAAAACTACGCACAACAATATGTTATTTTAAATTTTGTTTCAAAATTAATTGGCTCAGAAAGATATTAAAATATAACCAAATATTGCAACTCTCTGCATTTCAATGCAACAGACTTCGAAATATAGAGAGCAAACACATCACTTTTGTGATTATCATAGCATCTGTTTCCTCATCTAAGAGAATATTGTCAGGCATAGCCTTTCACAACGGGTAGAAATAGTGATTTTTTCGAAAACCAATTAAGAATAACGTTCTCTGTTAAATTATCACTATAAATAAGTTAGTACAATTTCCATCTCGCTTTCTTTCGAATAGTACCCCAATTAAGAGTGAAAATAACATTTCTAAATACAAATTCGAGATCGAATTTCAATTGTAAGAGGGCAGAAATTGATTCGTGCGACACAGTAAATTTAGCAGCTATCTTCCTCAAACTTAAAATATTTTCAGTTCCGTTTGTTTTATCGATGTTTCAGTCGAATACATTGATGGCTGCCCACCACATCTCAAATGCTTTTGAATGCAGTGTACCACTCATAGGCACGCCGTTTTAAAGTCGATCCACCGAAAGTCTTAGTTCAATTCTGAGAAAGTATTACTAAAATGTATAAAGGGCTTAAAAATAGATTGTCACTCTTTCCAACGTTCTGCCCTCGTGTGCCTCTGTTCTAGGAGACTACTTTGGTGAAAATCTTTCTAAATCTATAAACTGCTATGCAATTATGTTTTATTTTCAAATATAACATCGATTTCATTGGGAAATGTACAACTTACTTTTATAGTTATAGCCCTGTTAGTGCGCAACATTTATCTTACTCTATACGAAGCTTAGCACATTTCTGAATTTTATTTCACAAATCATATTTAGTTGAATTTCAGCAGCTGAATTTTTCAGTGAATTTTTGTTTGAGTAAGTACGCAGCTTTATATAATGCGAAAATTTTGTTGCCATGTTTTGCTTCTAATTTCCATGAAAATTGATATTTCAAAAATTTTTACTTATCGAAATCTAAAAAACTAGGTCTCCAAAAATTATTTCCCGCATGGAGATTAAAGGTCAAAGAGTAAACGAAAATTCCTTTTGAATTGCATATTATGTTTAATACTGGCGTCGGCCCTTAAGGTATTATCAATTAAAAACGCTGTAATTTTGTGATTTTTTTATTTGAAAGCTTTAGTATATCGTAAAAATATTTCAAGTTTTAAGAAAAATAAATTATTGTTCGATATAGCTTCCTTAAGCGTACATAAATACATCGAGTATGGCCTGGAAGGTTTCACAAACTGGGCGAATCTGCCCTGATGGTATTTTATCCCATTCTCGGTGAAGAGTGGTCTTTAAGGCGTTGGCCGTCTCATATGTTTTAAATGCCAAATGGGAAAATCATTTATTATGGTGGATAATGTTGTGAAGAAATCAATCTGACAATTTTTTTTGTAAAAAACTTTGGCTTTCACAGGTTTTGTGGGATGTTGGCACGACTTGTTGAAAAGTCCAATGGTTTCTACCGAATTGTTTACGTGGCCAAGATAACAAAGCATCGTTTGAAATCCTTTCACACTAAATTCGTTGACTTGTCTTTACGCCTGTTCAATTAAAAAGGAGTAAAGAGCATCCTATAACCATCAACGTGGCCCAAACCATCACTGATGTAGGCAGTTGCTTTCGCAGAACAATTCGTTGATCTAAATTATATATTGATTTGCATTCTCATCGTACAGCAATGTGTTTACGTTGTTCATCAGAAAATGCCAAATTTTCAAGCTCGCCACCAACAAGCACAATGGTAACGCCTTTGCTCTTAGTAAACAAACTACATTTTGTGTAGTTTTGTATTTTTTGTATTTTATAGGTCTTCAATCATTGTTAATTTTTTAATATGAACTCATGGTACGAGTAAATACATTTAAATTTTTCGCCAACTGAACTGCGCTTTGTTGTGAATTAAAAGGAGTTCTAGTCTTCACTTTTCAAATAATTTCTGGCGTTTTTGATGCTTCATTGTAACGTATAAGGGCCGATACACATATAATTCTTGCACAAGTAAATGTCGTAACTCATTAAAAATGAGCGGTTGCAATGTTCCAGCCACTGTTGTGTTTGAATTCCGTAACAATAACTTTTTTTTAACAGCGAAGTAGAACGATGTACATCCGTAGACTTGTAACAACATAACAAATTGAGGCTTGTCAAAATGTGAGGGCGCTGTCATTAGTCGTTTGATTACTACAGTAGTCTTAAATTGGTAACGCTTTAAGCGTTACCTACCCCCGCACAATGGTGTGTTTCTTTTTAGAATTTATTTTAAAACGAAAAATTCAAACAAAACTAGTTTACCTATTCTTTCTTCTTTTTTTTTTTTGTTAATCGAATGACCGAAAACCGGTATTTCGGAAAAGGTGAAATTTCGAATAACTCGAAAACCTGTTTCAGGAAGTGTCAGCTATTTGAACGATCCAATCTTAACGTTCTACTGCTATATAATGTATTAGTTTTCTAAACCCATTACAGAAAGGAAAATTCAAACACAGGAATGCCATTTCGGCATCAGCATCATTACCTTAGGAAATGAGGGCACTTAGCAACAATATGGTTATCAATTGCAAAATTAAAACTATTCCCATAAACTGCTAACGTTTACGCGTATATGATCATGATCTTTCCTTAGAAATCTGAGAGAAAATAAATGAGACATGTTATCACCACTGATCGACAGGAAATGGCTGCAGGATACAGAAAATGTTGGCTCCCCTCTTAAAGCTAAGGCTCTCATGTTGACCTTGCCAATAAGATAGCAACAAAAGGCGTCAAACGAACAAACGGCAGATCACTTATACTAAAATTATAGTAACATTTAACATACATTTTGGAACTGTGAGTTTATTACATTTTGTGTTTGTTGGTATCTTGAAACAGAAAGTGATCGCCTTTTGTCTGCGAATGCACAAAAAGCCACAATAATTATGTTTTGAAACCATAACAAAACAAAAAAACAAAAAAAGGAATATTGTAATTCATAATAATATAAAAGAAAAATATTCAACACATATCCAAAATGTGTAGCATCGCAAAAATATGTAGAAAAGAACAACAACTTAAAGGAAATTAAACGTTTTGACCGCAAGTCAATTTTATAACAATACGGATATTACAATGTTGTCCACGAGTGGCAGTGGTAGGGAAACATGCAACATACTACTACCATTACCTAGTATTACGATTATGCCAATGCCACACAAAAGGATATTACAACTTACACGAACGCGATCATCTTAAGTGTGAGAAGAAAAAGGCAACAAAATGAAAATGCAATCCCAAGACAGAGAAGTTGAATTGTTATATTACAATGTCTAAACGAACGAATCAGGGCTACGAACGACAGGTAACACGCAATTGGCCTACATATTTGTTAAGCCAATCACAATAAAGACTCATACCAACTCTGTGGCTGCATTGTGAGTATAAATTGTGGCCTAGGATGCTGAAAAGGTATTAGTTTACGAAGATCCTTAAACGCCACCACATCAACGGCACAGTCATCAAATAATCATATTTAACATGTTATCTACCGACTTTACCGAACAATTCTACTTCCCGCAGCAGCAGCATCTGTCGGATCAACAGCAGAAGAAGTTCAATTACAGCATTGATAGTGGTTTAAATTCCGATCTTAGTACAAATTCTGGACAGTTCAGTAACTCGCTGGGTAATATGGATTTTGATCTCTATAATTTGGACGATATTCATACCGCCGATTCCATGTCCGATTCAAATACCAGTCATGAATTTTCAATGGAAACGCCGCAGATCTCTACATCGACATATGAATTGGAAAATTTCTACAACACTTATCAGCATGATAGCGACTCAAAGTATTGGAATAATCCAGCGGCCGCCAATTCTTTAACAATGGTGACAAACAAGAAATCGCGAATCTACAATAAATTGTCTCATCGTTCTCAACTCATCATCAATTCACAAAAGAGTACAAGCAGAGCTATTTTAAAAGATCCTCTGAATGTTAGCAATAATTCCAGCTCTTCTTCCTCTTCTTTCTCGTCCTCGAAATCATCTTCAAATTCTTCCTGCACCCACGATGTTCTACGCAAGCGACGTTTGGCTGCAAACGCCCGAGAGCGGCGACGTATGAATAGTCTAAATGATGCATTTGAAAAATTACGCGATGTGGTACCATCTTTGGGTAATGATCGTCGCCTATCTAAGTATGAGACTTTACAAATGGCTCAAGCTTATATTGGAGATTTAATCAAATTATTGACAAGAGATTATTGAAATGGGGCACATATTAGTTAGTTGTGTATATTTTTTAGCTTTTAAGTGTTAATATAGATTAATAATGTTAAATATTGTTAAAATTATTTATAGAAATAGATTTACTATAGCTAATACATATTACAATCATTATGTGTTTTAATAATTTTTGTAAAATCTTTCTTCATTTTTAAAAACAAATTGACATTGGGCTACTTTGCTTTTCGAAAATTTTAATTATCGATCATAATTTCCAGTGATTCAGTATTCTATTATTCTTTTCCAATCATCCACATCAAGGCATATCAATTGTATAATCTGCTCCTTACAACGGAATCTTAGAAGCGTGTATGATTTCGTCATCGCAGGTCTCTGGTGACCAATCATGTTCGTCCATTTGCTCGTGATCAAGCAAACGGAATTGTTATATTGCCTTGAACTTAATTAAGGACCCTAAATATTGGAATACGATACACATTCTGTCAAAAATCGGAATCGACACCTAAAGTGGTTGTCAAAAATATTGGAATCACTAAGTTGGCCCTCTATACTGACGAAGAGTTTGAGCTCGTTCCATCATTCAGTTTGATTACAGTGCTTGATTTTGTGAGTTCATCCTAAGTATATTTTGCGACTTTTACAGTGGGTAGGCGGGTGTTTCCTAGGATGCTTTGCACCGCTTACCCCTAAAACGCAAGCCTCTCTACCCGATCCTGTAATTAAGCAGGCAAAGGGTATGATGCTTGCGTACAAAAACAAAGTAGTGTGGGCTTGTGCCAGGTGCCCTAGGAAAAGGTGGATTATGTCTTGGGATTCACCTATAATATGACATCAAACTAATCTTGGAACTCGTTTTTCGAAAACCAAGTAAAGGGTAGAGTCATAGTTAAACAAGACATATCCAGGCAACAGGTGCGGGCATAGAGAAGCCGTCGAGAGGTATCAGAAGATCTATCTTTTCCGTGCTTTGCTGTGTTGATATTCTCTCCTCGGACATTGAAAATCTATGCGGATTACCAGTTCCATGCAAGGTATGGTAAAGCAAAACTGGAGTAGCTTGTCTGCGAAACCCAGACCAGAGGGTTCTTCTCTTCTGGTAGCACGGGTGACCAGGGACCCAAGGAACATTATTCCTTCCTGGTCAATGGTGTTGGACCCCTAGTGGGAGCATCGTGCTGGCTGTGGTTGCCCGAACAAATGTTTTTAGTGCTTTTGCGTTGCTTCAGGTTGCGTTGATGAAGGAAGGCATTAGCTTGGAAAATACTGTTCATGTCTATCTGAGGTCTTCCCAGATACCTCAACTCCTACGCGGGAGGTAGCTCACTTCATACCAAGAAGAAGAAAGAAAGAACATATAACCAAGAAAAAAAAATGATGGAAAACAGCACCTGTGTGCTGTGTCACACCATGGTAAGGCTTTCACAGCGAGACTCATGTAAAACCTACACATTTGATTTGATTTTGCGACTTTTACAATGGATAAAAATATCGAACAAAGAATTTGTCCGAAATTTTATATTGCAAATGGAATTTCGTATGCTGAATCATTAAAACTGTAACAAAATGATTACGGTAAATCAACTATATTAAAAACACGTGCGTATAAGTTGTACAGTGCATTTAAAAGCGACCGAAATGTGGTGGAAGATTTGTCTGGCTTTGCTGAGCCATTAACGTCTTCTACTGAAGTTAAAGTAAAGGAAATGGTGAATGAAAGTTGTTCAGTTTGAAAGAGATAGCCGCTAAAATTTCTGTGTCCCACGAATAAATTCGCACCATTTTATACGATTTGGGTATGAAATCCATTGCCGCTCTACTAGTTTATAAAGATTTAAATTTTCTTAAAAAAAATTAAAGATCGCTACAGATATGCTGGAGCGACTCAGTTCTGACATCACATTCATAAAACGCGTTATAACTAGTGATGATGCATGGGTTTCATTATTTTCTTCGGTGTTTTCATGATAAAATATATTTAAGATGAGCGGCTTATCAGGCCACTGCATCCGATTATAGTGCTGGGGCTGTCAACGACCACTAGACTGGTGAGTTGAGTTTCAGTAACAGAAGTTATCTACTGGCCTAAGACGCATCGGTGTTAGCTTCTCAACTACTCACTTAGCTACCATCAAATGGATGTCTGATGGCATTACCAGGGAATAATTGCCCGAAGGTCGAAAGTTGTGACCTGCTTGGGAAATTCTGCAGAGGGATCTGGTTACTCCCAAGTGAATAACAATCAGACAGCCCAAATTTGCAATTTTCCCATTTCAACCTTTTTACACCAAACGAGGATTTAGGCAGGGCAACAGTCTATCGTGCGACCTCTTCAACATACTATTGGAGATGATTATGAGGAAAGCTGCAGTTAACAAGACTGGTACAATCTTTAAAAAAATCCATGTTACTCGCATATGCAGATGACATAGACATTATTGGCCGAAAACTACGAGATGTTACTGCAGCCGGCTCAAGCATCGAGAAGAAAGCATCGAAAATGGGTCTGGTGGTAAACGAGCACAAAACAAAGTTATTGGTTTGAACGAGCAAAGAGTCTACTCGTTTGGGACGCTGTGTGAACGTTGACAACTACAATTTTGAGGTGGTCAAAGAATTCATCTACCCCGGTTCCGCTGTAAACAAAACGAATGATGTCAGCATATGTAATGCAGCTGATAGATATTGCTATGGGCTAAGCAAGCGATTCAATGATAAAGCCCTCTCTCGACAAACAAAAATCCAACTGTACCAGACATTGGTTCTACCTATCTTGTTGTATGGCGCAGAATCCTGGGTTAGGACACAAGCGGATGAATCAGTACTGGCAGTTTTCGAGAGGAAAATACTCCGGAAAATACTCGTATATGCACCCATCATCGTTAACGGATAATATCGTCGTCGCATGAACAATAAACTATATAAGCCATATGTCGACATCGACGTGGTCAACCGCATTAATATATAGCGTTTGCGTTGGCTAGGTCATGTTGTGCGGATGGACCAAATGCTCCGGCACGGAAAGTTTTCGATAACGAACTCGATGGACTGCACAGAAAAGAGGGCGACCAAAACTCCATTGGAAAGACCAGGCTTTTGAAGTATTATCGAAACTTAGTGGACGAATTGAAGGAGAAGCGCAGAAGATTGAAGCGTTTGGAATTACTTTGTACGGGCGGCGTATAATAGCTATGATATGTCTATTCCAGTCGCCACCTAAGAGGAGGAAGATGCATGGGTTTACGAGTTTGATATAAAAATCAGCTCAATCGAAATGGAAAAAAGCGCATCAAAGTCGGTCAAAAGTCAAAGTAGTATAGACTGATTTATTTTATCATCCGGCTGCGAGTGTGTTTTTTTCTCTTGCCAAAACTAAAATTACCACGTCGGGCCACCCATTTTCAGTCGATAGAATCAGAAGTGACTTCGGGCCAATAATTAATTTTTTTTTTTTGCGGGAAAATGCTCTTTGAAAAATGTTTTGATGATTCGATTATTTGACGGCATAAAAATATATCATTTCGGAGGGGCCCTACTTTGAAGTCGACGCAATAAATTTGAATAAACAATAACGACTTTGTATTTTGTTTACCCTTTACTTTTTTGACAGAAGATGCTTCAACTGTTATTGAACTGTCAATTTCCATTATGCTCTTAATTAAATTGTGTATTTTGTGTATAACTCACTCGCATAAACGAGTTTGCGTCAAATATCCTTTAGTTAGGGTAAAGTCACTTATACTATAGTTAAAATTTTAGTTTATATCATATGTGTTATTTCAGACATAAAATTTCTCAAAAAATCTTACATGCAGGAACCGGATTTGGAGTTTGGAGCCCAGAAGATGGCTTTCCATACGATCATGGATTTCCATTAATTTCTTCTTCTGGTACCAAATTAGGAATCTATATTTGACTATCTATTGACATTTTTTAATATATAGGTATAAAACAATCGGTTTTCCGACTTTCCAAATATATGAAAAGTTGATTCTTCAACTTTGGAATAAAAAGATTGTTGACTTTTTCAAATATGTGAAAAGTCGAACAAAAGTCGACTTTTCAAGTACAGGAATTAGCTGAAGGCCCCGGTAGCCATGGCTAATTCTTTTTTAATATAGTTAGCCTTAAGTTTCTTCAACTTTAAGTTAGCTTTATATATATCTTTATATATATAATTTTACTGTACGGGCGTTGTCATTGAACTGCTCCTAAACGGCTGGACCGCTTTGCATAAATTTTTGTATATGCGTCTGGGTGGTGCCCGGGATGGTTTAGATTTACAATTCGGTCCAATTGGACAAAGGGGCGTGGTACCTCCCATACAAACAAAAAATTAAAAATCAATTATTTCTGCTCCTGTTTACGGTATTTGATAATGGGGAGTGGTACCTCCTATACAAACCACAAATTAAAAAGCAATTATTTCTGCTCCTGCTAAAATTTGAAGGCAAAGCAACGTTTGCCGGGTCGGCTAGTATTATATAAATAAATAAAATAAATAAATCAAGTACAGGAAAGGTAAATTATTCAAGACTGTTATAGCAAAATGTGTTTTAATGTTGTGTTTTTAATTCATCCTAATGTTTAACATTTCAGCTGATAGGGAGGTAATATGTATGTTTGATAAACAAGTTGATATTTGAAAGTGATCATGACTAGGTAAACATTTTATTTTTGGCTTGAGACATATTTTCGTGCCAGTGCAAGAACTTAAATTTTATTTAAATGGAAAATAGAAAGCTGCCTTCGCAAACCTTGAGAAGGAATTGAGGTAGCAATGATGGGTAAAATTTCTTTAATGACTTTCCAAATATACGGCCATTCATTTTTTATGACTTGCCAGCGTTCTATGTATTTGCAGTATAACGTTATATAGGGTTATCCATTTAGTAATTTCAAAAACGCCGATCTGGCAAGGCTGTCAACTGTTAAATACCTGTCATCTGAAGTGTTATTTATTTAGTGAAAGGTTTGCCATTTACGAATATCGATCGTTTAACAGCCGAAGAACGCATAAACATAGTTAAAACTTACTACAAAAGTGGTGATGTGGACACTTTTGGAGCATTACTGGGTGATTGGTGTCATCATAATCGATAATGGAATTGACAAGATTATAAAGGAATTTAAAGAGACTAGAAGCGTTGCAGATGTTGTCAGGTGTGCCCATCATCGCAATGTACGCATTGCCCAAAATATCGCTTCTGTTAAGCGACTTTTTTTGGACTGCAGTTGAAGATTATGAACTGGACGATATGTGATTTCAACAAGATGATGCCACGAGCTACACAACACGCCCGATTTTGGCTTTATTGCATGAGAAGTTTCCAGCAAGCGTTATTTCACGTTTTGGTCATGTCAATTGGCCATCAAGATCATGCGATTTGACGTTGTTAGACTTTTTTGTGGTGTTACGTCAAAGACCATGTTTACGCGGATAATTCCCAAACGTTGGAGCATTGGAAACCCAACATTCGTCTAGCTGTCGCCCAGATACCGCCCGAAACGTGCGAAAAAATAATCGAACACTACTTCAAGAGGATCCACTATTGCAACCAAACCAGAGGCGGTCATTAAAATGATATTGTGTTTCCTATATAATGTCAAGGTCTAAGCATTATAATAAAGTAAAAGTTTCATCGGAATCGTAGCTTTACGTGTGTTTTATTTAACTTTACTTTTGAAACCGAAAAAGGATAACTCGGTATTAATAAAGAAAACGAGACATAAAAATACAATTTTAGTTTGATTGAAGAGTTTAGAATTCGCAATTAACGCCTTTTCATATAAAATGTATGTTTTCAGTAAATATTTTACAAGTTGTAATTCCTATAGCTGAAAGAATGAAGACAGATATCGTTTGATACGCAACAAAATGTAACACTGAAAATGGGTAATACCGATCAACCCATTTTGGGTACTTCCCAAATTTAAATTCGGTCCTTCCACTGCAATTTCTAACTGTGCCGTTGGAGCAATCTATGTGTTTGTCCGTTGCTTTATAAATCGTAATGAAATTTGAAAAAATTCAATTGGTAACTGCGCCCTATCTAATACTTTGTATACAACTTAATCTATACGAGTATATTCATAGATTCATATCATTCTTTCAATCTCATTAAATTTAATCAAATTTAGCATACATCAAGCATTGTATAAAGTTAGGTCTGAGAATGGAAACAGACTCCTTTTCCACACTCCTCCAAGAGCCTCCCATATAAGTTGATCGATTTACAGAAATTCAAATTTTCTTCTTGGAAATTTCAACTAAAAATTTAAAATTTGTCCATTGTAGTGTTTTATAATAATTGAGTGTGGCTTTTTAGTAGCTATCTCAAATTGTTCATATATCAGTCAAGAAACAATATTTCCTCCATAATTTCAATAACTATTTTGCATTAATTCTATATGCTATATTTAAAGATACTGCAACGGGAGTTTGCCTTTGCAAAGTTAAAACGGAAATGTTGGCGGAAATGGTATCCGATATCTTGCATTTACAGACACTTATTGATAACATTTTTTTATGTCGACCCTGCTGCAACATGTTTTGCATTTTACAAAAGTTATGCTTAACAGATCGTCACGAAAAAAGGCTTCAAAAAGCCGAAAATAAAAATTGACTTTTATCAATTTTTCGACTTTTACGCAACACAAAAGTCGATTTGGACTTCTCCAATTTTAACCACAAAAAGTCTATCAATCGAAACTCAATTTCTAGAACTCTACACCAAATACGTTTTTCGAACGTTTGTTGAATTTTTGATGAGATAGTTGAAAATATATAGATAGATGTAACATAGACACTTATTTTAAAACATAATAAATTTAATATATAAATATATATATGATTTTTCAAAGCAAATCATATAATCAAAATAATTTAGGTTCTCGTTAAAAAAAATCAGCATCCACCACTTAGAAATTAGATTTTTCTATTAAGCACCATTAATTACATTAAAAACCACTAAGCATAAATAAATATATATTGTAAAATTAATGTTTACGTACCTCCTTCATTCGCCTTCGGCAACAACATGTATCCCTTTAACAAAAATCCTTACTAGTGTTTGGCGGCATCTTTTTGTAGGTGTGTTTGTTTACGTTTTATATCCTCTTTCGATTGTTGTTGTGAGAGTATGATAGTTTGGCCGCCGGTATATCCTTAAACAAATATAAAGTAGTGGGCGTTATGGAAAACATCAAAACACATCCGTACACATCCGAACAAATACCGCACATAATTTGATGTGTGCCGGTTTAAAGCCAAGAACGAAGCGAACAGAAAACACAACTGGTTTGATGACGACATCCACTTCCTATCTATCATCCCACATTTCCGTATAAGTCGGCATAACAAGAAAAGAATCTGGTTGAATAAAATAAAATTACAAGTTAACAAGAGTTAGCAAAATGACTAATAATGTAATGACGTGGGACAAGAAAAAAGGAAGCGCTCCATTTCAATTAGGTAAAAAATAGGCAACTTTCTTATTAGATTTTATTCCATCTACATAAAGAGGATTTATATACTCTCTATGCAGTATAAAACTTTTTAATTATTATATAATGTTTAACAAAAATATTTATAAATTTTGCTTTCTTAATCTTATACTCGTATGCATAAATGGATTATATTACAATTTTTAATATATTAATTACACTGGAAACACCGTTTTTCTGAAGCATCTTTTTCTGAGTTGGAAATTTCTAGTTTTCAAGATATTGTGCAAACAAATCTTCCAAAAATGGTTGTTTTTTTCTAGAAATGACCATACGCTAAAAATCAAATACTAAACTGAAAAATATATTGCAAACTGAATTAAAGAAAGCTGAGTTTTTCCAAAACCATTACAGCCTAAGATAATCGCATCACAAATTTTCAAAAATTCTGTTTAGAGTTCTATACTACTGTATTCAAAAAGTAAGACCGATTTTCTATGTAAATTATATCAAATAGCAGAAATATTTTTTTCCATGTTATTGGTGCTATGATAGACATCTGTGCCATATTCGACATGATAAATACCACTAGTGTTTTGGCTAGTTCGGTTTTGAACGATGAAAAAAATGATTTCGGTGGTTTATATTATGTATAATTTGATGAAAGGGAGAAATTCCATTAAATTTTGTTTATGAAATGGAATTTCTATTACAGAAACAGAAAACCTTTGGTGGAAAGAATTTGTAAGTTAAAAATATTCACAAGTGGCACAAACAGTCCAAAGAAATATTATTATTAAAACACTCAATTTTTTTTTTTAAAAAGACGGTTATGAGAATAAATTTGTTTAAAGATTTTTTTTTTTTTGCTGCTGAATCTATGCATACAATTCAGAAAACAACCGACCAATCTAGTGAATATCGTGGCAAATATGAAGCAATACTGACTGATAAGATCGCGCCAAAAATCGATTTTCTTTTATTATCGTAGCATTGTGCAGTATGAATTTCTTCTGCCTGGCCAGACTGTCAGCAAGGAGTACTATTATTTAAGTTCTATACGTCGTATGCGTGAAGTTGCTCTAAAATTAGGCTGGATTTATGAGCAGACCATCTCCTACTGAATTGGACCTCCACAACTACCGTATCCGCCTACTTTAGCACCGCGTAAAATCTGGCTATATCCTAAACTTAAAAGATCGGCACGAGAACAATCACAACCCTGAAGGCAATATTGAAAAGTGACTATTTGGCATGCTGCAAAGGAATACCCATTGCTTCCCGCAGGGAATACTTAGTATGCGATCAAATGAATTTGGATAAATAAATAATTTTGGAAACAATAAAATAAAAACAACCGATTTTTTTTAGACATATATTGCCGAGTGTCATCATGGCTTATTTACATGCGTTAAGCATTTCATTCAAATCCACCTAATCTAAATACGGCATTATTTCATTATCCCAAATGGTTTTTGATTTTAGCTTCAATTTTTAAGATAAAGTAAAAAACTCCACTTAGGGTTCTGCTCGAATGTCTGTTCTTACAAAAACTATTTTTATTGGTAATTAATGAGCCGAAATTATGAAGATTTTGAAAAAGTTGGTCTTGAAAGATTTATGGGTCTTTGGGAAATCTTTGTTTTCTAACTTTTCTCATGATCCACAACAATAAGATTCGATATGGCAAATATATAAAACAGTCTTAAAACCGTCAATAGTATTTGGGGATCTATTCCAGTGCGTGAGATATAATTGGATTCAATTTCTATCTACTATCTACTACTATTATCAAAGCTGTCGATAAAATTTTCTGAACCAGTCCATTTTATGAGATATGGCGTAATTGAAATTCAAAAGTGTTTTTATTTACTTTTCGTAAATTCGACTATTCTCTTATTTTATTTTATTCAGTTATTTCTTGTGGGAATATCTGAAAGCTGTCGATGTTGCTTTCATATCTGGTGCTATTTCAGAGATATGACTTAACGAAAATTACTTTTCATAATTTTCTTACTTTTTACTTTAACAAAATATCCAGTTCCGGTTGTTTTGACAAGCTGTTTGGTCAAATTTTTGGCAATAACGACTTTCAGGAATATACATATATGCTGTGCAAAGTCTCTAATGGACATTTAAAATTGTTACAAGCGAAATGACAAAGTGGGTGTCAGAGTGGTAGTAGGTATACAAATTTTTGAAAAATTCTACTCTAAAGGCACATTATATAACCGTCATTTAAGTAAAATTCCAAAATGTGGAAAATTTGGCAAAATTAGATCATATATGGAACGAATTCAACTCTAGGAAAATTGGTATTTTTCATAATTTAGAAATATTTTAAAAATTATTGATATTATTGAAAATGTTAAAATGTTGTTGTTTGGGAAATTATTATACTAAAAATATTACTCATGGAAAATATTGTAATGATATTTGTACTTTCTAAAACTCAAGTGAACAGTTTTTGTATAATTATAAAACATAAAATTTGCATTCATCATTTGCGACTAGATTTTACTAAAATATCAGTTGAAGTTGTGAAATGTACCTGCAAATTTTTAAAACATAAAAAAAAAATTTTTAAAATATAAGATAAACCTAAAAAGTTGTAAAATATAGGGTTTAATTAATTCATTTGTAAATCGTTAAAAAATAATAAATAAACAAATCAAAATAAAAAATTACACGTTAAGTCCGAAATATTTGTTCGTTTATGGAATAAAGTCTAGAAAAATTTAAATTTTTCAGAATTCTTTTTCAACGATTTATTCGTTAACTAAAACCGATGAACTGTGGCATAATATGATAGTGGAAAGAATTATCTCAAGTTATATATTATTATTAAGGAACCACCCTAATCGGAAGTTGGAAAGAAATCGGTTGTTTACATACAAATGGTTATTATTTCTGAACAATTTTAAATTAGAATTGAAATTAAATCACTTAAAATGAATATGACTTTTGAAGGTATCTGATAAAAAAAAAAAAGAAAAGTTTAATGAAATATTTATGTACAGCTTGAGCAGCAGTTTTGCCAAATTTGCATAAAGACTTAAAGCCCATCATCCATTAAAATGAAAATAAGCTATGTTAATACGAGATTATCTAACCTTCTAGCAAAAAAAAAAAAAAAAAATCGAGTAGTCAAAATGTAAAACTATTCCAAGTAAATTATGGTATTTTGAGTTTTTCTGATAACTTTTTTTTGTAAGAATTTAGAACGAAAGTCTTTCAAAACTAAAAAAATGACGCTTTATACATTCTGCCAAGAAAGAATTAGTCAATAAAATGCAAAAAAAAAATCTTGTTATTCATTCAAATTTATTGTACCGCATTCAAAGTACGCCACTTTCGAAATAATACACTTATGCAAACCAATAATCCAATCATTAAACGCATTTTCCTTAAAATAATTCAGTTTTCAGTTGAAAAGGACACCCCGAAGTGGTAAACTCAGTTTTGGTAAGAAAAAAAAAAGAGAACAACGGCTATATCAGATAGTTGTCCTCTGATATTTGGTGAGATTTTTTCAGAAATCCATTTACACTGACAACCTTACGTGACGTAAAATCCATTCCTTTTTTCGACAAATTTGCTCTCCCATACGTGCATTACGCCCAAAATATATTCTTTATTTGCCATCTGATTTTCCTGCAAGAATGCTAAGTGCACAACACCGCGATAATAAAAAAACAGTCAATATTATCTTGACTTTTTAATCGAATTTGGTGTGTTTTTTTTTTTTTTTGGTTTCGGCTCAGTTGAAAGGCGACCTTCCGAAGCTTATTAAAGAGTTTACATGTCAAACTCGTAAACCCAAATTATATATCATGCGATAGAGTTTTTGAAGTGAGTTCAGGATGTTCGGAACTAGTCGACCGGTAACGCGTTTAATATCCAAAACATTATGTAAAATTTTATAGATTGATTCGTGAGATATAGAAATTTCAGTGGCTATATTCTCTCAAATGTAAATTACTATTTTCTCCACTTTATTGACGTTAACATCTATTTAAGACGTCGACGGCCGACCAGAGAAAGCGATGTACTACTCATATTCACGCGTTTTTGTCAAAGTCGACTTGCCGTAAGCCTTCTATAATATTTTCCACGATTCGGCACACCAAATTCCATTTATAATACAAGATTTGAAACAAATTCTTCGTTCGATATTTGATCAGTATAGAGGAAAGTTGTGTCAACTTAGTAACCAAAAGAATTTTGACAATTGCTTTAAGTGGACTTTTTAAGTGATCAATTCCCGGCACTTTTTTTGGCAGAATGTATAAAACTAACCTGTCGAAGAGATAAAGGCTATTAGATATAAATGTTTTCATTACTCCAGTAACTATGACTGTCAAATCTATATTTACATTTAGAAGAAAAGCTATAATAGAATTTTTGAAAATTCATGGCATGAATCCCCTAAATTGTGATAAATTTAGGAAATAATAACAATATTTGTCAATAATAATATTTTACTTTTAAGCATATGATCATTATTGAAAGATAATAAACGTCAAAAAAAACCTCAAAAGGGTCTCTTTTTGAAGAATTTGCTGTGCTATATCTAGGAAACTATGAATGACTTAAAAACTCAGACAACATTTTTACTCTCTCCACACTCAATTTAACCAAAAACAACAGATAATATTTTATTTACTTTTTTCAGACATATTTTAGTATGTTTATTATTTTAGACGTATTCTAATATGTTAAAATGTTCGTTTTTATTCATTTCTCAAAGACAAATTTTTAACGATAATAGTGAACTAACATCTACATTATTTAAAAGGCAAGTTCTTAAACAAATATACATATTTCTACAATATTTTTACAAGAATACACTGCATTAAATTATAAATATCTAGAAACTATTATTATTGTACATATATCTTTAATATAAAGATTTGAAATTTAGATTTCTCATATAATTAAAATCAGACACGAAATTAAACCGAATTTCGGTCATTGCTGGCTAAGGACTAAATTATTATAATTCTAAAAATAATGACATTCTAAAAGAAATAATATATAATATCAGACTTTTTCAGTGTGGTCATACTTAATGTAAAGTTAACAATTATTTTTTCTTTATGCTAACAATGAAAAGCTTTTATGAGCACTTATACTTTAAATACAAAAGTATTTCCTATATTCTGGGCGTTCTGCAGGTAATAATTCCAAAGTATTTCCGAAACTAAAACATTCATAATAATTTATAGAATGTTTGAATAACATTTTAAATTTAGTTTACAAATATTCAATAAATATTTATGAAAACGACTCATTGAGTCTAAATTGTTTGTCTTCGCCAATGTTTATCTATGAGATCTTTTTCGAATAGTCTTTTATTTTTTCGAACTGTTTATTAAAGTCATGCACTCTCTCTCTCTTATTACTGTCATGATCACCAAATAGGTGAGCAATGAACTGACTTTTTTGAACGATTCAATTGTATCTATTTTCAAATATAGTTTGGAGGCTAAATGGTCGTCTTCAGGGTTTACGTTCTGATTGTCTTGATTAACGGAAATATTGATTACTTGATTATTACAATGCTTACAAAGAAAACCCGATTTAACGCGAAATTTTCTGTTTAGATACGCTAAGTGTTTTCCAGAAAATCGTGATTATGGAAATTTGTATAACTTTAGATATATGAGTAATTTTAAAATAGCGTTTAGAGAACACCATGTGTATTTAAAGCAAAAACAGAAATATCAAAAATGTTTTCTCCCTAAGAGTTATTATGAAATGTTTCAAAAACCGTTGTTTTAGGAAATTTTTATAACTCGTGAAGTACTTGGTATTTTGGTATGAGGACTGCATGGAAATATGCACCAAAATAAGGACAGCAAATATAAGGGGTAAAGTCAATTTTGTCCTAAATTAAATTAAGCTGTTTTTCTTGTGGCCACAGATTTATAAATTAGGGCTAACTATACTGATTGATCCATATTTTATTTATTTTTTATATGGTTGATTGATTGATTAATTACTCGAACTATTTGTCGTTTACAATTTTTGAATAATTGAATAACTCATATTTGGGTTACATTATATATTTGCTTAATTTGATGTTTTATTAAAGACATCCATATTTTGGCCACTGAACTTACACGCCAACAGATTGCCTCATGGTCTTTCAGTCACTCAAGTCATTATAACTCAAACTTTTGTATTTTCATCCGTTTACTCTAAACATTTAAAATAGGATGTTCAAACTCTATTAGCCATGACTAATCACTATGCATAGTACAGAATAATCGAAGCTTTTGAATAATCTATTATCTGATTAATCGATGAACCGCGCACTCCTAGCTCCATAGGATGTATTTGATAAAAATTCGGTTAAATTTGTATACCAAACATTTGCCAATTTTACCAAATATTTCAACTTATTTGTCGAATATTGTAAAGATTCGAGTATTGTAATATTGAGTATCGCAAATACGTTTTACGTCCTGTGCTGTTTTACATCGTTTAACAGAATCAAAAGTTCTTTCGACACAAAACCTAAAAAAAAGACAATTTGTATATGCCAGAAATAAACTCTTTCATTTAAAGCTTTAATGAAACGGGAGTATATTTTTTTTTTCTTTTTGGGGATTAAATTTTGTTTGGAATTTAATATCCAACTGAAGATACCTAAAGTGTAATTTTAAGCTTTAAATGTAACTTTTATATGCATTTTGGGATCCAAAAATTTGATGTACTTTATAAGTTACGGCAATTGTTCGCAAATCAGCGATTTTTTTAAAATGATATATCTCTAAATATTAATATAAGCGTTAACGAAGCGGGTTTCCTTATAAGCACAGATATGTTACTGATGTGTCTTCAAATCTCAGTACGTCCGAGCATCGTATTTTCATCCTTCCTATTAGTGAGAGCTAAAAACTGAGGTCAATTGGAAATTAAACGTAGATTTTTAATACCAAATAAATGTGGACAAAAACCTCCGTATCTAGTTGTCAAAATAAAGATGAAGTTCAGGAGACCAATAATTAATATGTAGTTGAAAAGAACACATTCTTTTAAGAACGGACCCCACCATATCAAGTGTTGAATGAACAATTAGATGAGAAAATCCTTCGTATTTATAATCTTTTTGGAACTTTTTTTAAAAGTAGTTATAAAGCATTGTTTCTTGTATATTTTTGATATTAAAACGAAGTCCATTAATTTTACAAAGATTTAATTCTGTTTTTGACAACCGAGTTTAACCGAATTGTATTCAATTTTGTTTTTGTTTCATCCATTCGAAACAAAATAAAAAACAATTTTGATTTTCTTTCATACGCTCGAAACGAAATTAGAAACAATTTCAATTTTAATTCAGTTTATGCCATATTATACCTGTGTTTTATTTAAAATTCAAAAACGGACAAATTTTTAAAAAGCCGTGAAAATTTCTGATGGCTTAACATTGTTAATTCAGAAAGTGAATTTTTGAAATATTCTTAACATTTTACAATTTTACGTTAGACTTTTTTCTCTACCAAGAAACGAAACTACATCAGGTTTGAGTTTTGATACAGATTATTGCCTGCAACTACTTAAAACCATACTTTCGTTTCAGATTCTCGAAATAAAACATCAGTTTCGCTAGATCTGATAGCGAAGACGAATCAATGTAGTTTCTAGTTTCGTTTCAAGTAAGAAACGGATTAAAATATGAAGTGAATATCTGTTCCGAATATGAATCATAAGGAACAAGGACAAGGAATATTCAAATTGTTCCCTTTTCGAAAAATGTGTATGAATATTATCATTTAAGAGTAGAGATTTTGTATGGAGGCTATACCAGAAGGAGTACCGATGTACAATATCGACGGTTTTGAATGATATTTATTGGTCAAAAGGAAAATAATATAAGTTTGTATGAAACCGGTTTGAAAATTATTAATTCTCATGAAAAGTGTACAAAATTTGTGTTGATATTGGTCAATTTTAAGGTGTTTCTGACTGAAAGTAAAATAACAATATTAATTTGGTTGAAATCTTATGGGTAATTTTCCAATAGTCTCATAAGTATATTCATTTTGTAATGTAGGCAATTTAGACTTATACTGTCAAAGCTTTAAGATGTTTTCTGATAAAAAAAAGGACTTGTATTAAGTTTGGTTGCCGAAGAACCACATTTCAAGATATTATGAGACAACATTGTTAGCCTATTCTGCATCATCATGCGGCAGTCCCCTCGATAGTTGCTGGCAATACTTGCATAATTATTTAGTAAAAACTTTTTGCGGCCAGTCGCAATGCGATGGTTAGTACATGCACCTATCGCCCATATGTTCAGTGAGTTCGAGTCCAAATTCAACCATTTTTCTTTGATAGGCCATCTCGATGTGCTGACGAACGTTTCAAAAATCGACAAGTCTAGTAAAAACTTCTCAAATTGACTTTCTGAATCGTCTTCATTTCGAAGATCCCTATCGCTGAGTCTCACTCACTAAATACGGGAAGCCATCCCAAAGCCCATTCATGTGATAGAAAGGAATTTGTATTACTTTTAGTAAAAACGTCTGTACTGATCTCTTTTCAGTGGGTATATTACGGAATTCGAGATATGCTACCCGATCCTCTTTGAATTTTAAAAACTATTTGCACTTTAAATGGTCATTTCAGAATAAACTTGCCTTAAAATAATAGTTCAATTCGAACTGTTTGTGCTCGATCCCTGCATTCGTCTCAATATGAAATCCGAATTTAAATTACAACAGCATAAACACATTTGATTTTAATTCGATCTCTTAATTGAATACACAGATTGTGAATTTTTTTATTATCTAATTTAAATATATAGTTTTCGTATGAAGTTATTTTTTATCTACTTTAAACGGTTCTTTTTAACGAAAAACCACATATTTCATTAAAAACCCGTTTACATAATAATAATAACAATAATTGAAAAAAAAAACTACACATTCACAATCTTTAAAAAGCCTAAACCCGAAGCAGTCTGTGAAATCTCAAAACTAAGAACTTCGATTTGACACGAAAATGTACTCATCCACTACATACTCTGTATTTTGTTAGAAGTAAATCTTCTAATACATATATCTTGTAGGATTCACTCCAAGTACAAACAAACTTTGTTTCGAAACTACTCTGACAATTCTGTCCCAATTTAGAAAAGCTTAGAGTAATCTATTAGAAACTTCGGCGCATCAAACAGCTGTTTTTAGCACCTTTACAATTATAAGAACAGTTTGATGCTAAGATTATCATACCTAGAATCTGCAACATTCTATATTTGAGGCAATTTGAACCCAAAGTGAGAGAAACTGCGGATTTTTTTTTTTAAATCATCATGCTGCTGTTTCAGGAATAATTTCGAAATCAATGTGATGCCATTAAGAAATAAGTTAGATGATGTAATCTTTTATTTTGACAAATTGTGGACGATAGTTTTAAGCACTTTATTTTAAAGCTTCTGGTCCGATTCGCTCTGCATCAGTTTATAATTTATATTTTGTTGTTGCCATTATGAAACTGAAAGCTTATAAATTTGTTTTATACATCTGTTTGATAGTATTTTTTGGGTACAATTATTTTTTAGATTTGATTTCGAATCGAATTTCATATTTGTCATAACTGAACATAAGTGTTGGTTATCGCCAGTATCGGCCAAAAAAGCGATCGTAATAACAAAGTGCGATAATTTAAAAGCCACTCCCACTGATGACAAATGAAAATTCATGAGCTAAAGTAGATAAGCTGGAGTTAAAAAGTTACTCCGCTACAAGCCGTTCTTTGTTTGCATATCATTATAATTAGTCTCACAATTACAGTAAATAATTTGAAAAATAATATATATATTTTTAAATTTCAAAGAAAAATAAATTCTTGATGTTTTTTTTATAATTTTTTAATATTACATTACTAAAATTTTAAAATTAAAACGTTAGATATCTTCCTGAAAACTGCCATTGTTTTTTTTTTTTTTTTTGATTGCATTGTTTTTCAAAATGTGTGATATTAATATTTTAGATATTTTTGAAGTGGCCTACGATCTATAATGGCTCATACCTCCATTTAGCAATATCGAAAATTTGTTTAAGACCTAAAACTATTAAGATTCCCGAGCCCATAAAGACAACAACATTTGACAGTGCCATCATTATCTTGGTTATAAAAAATTTCCGTAATTCCAATATTGATAATTTATAGACAAATTTATCGATAGTGCTCATGCTTGGGAATGGCTTGTTTTGTGTTGCCTTTTAATAAATTGTATATACTTTTCATCGACATCTGAGTTAATACGTATGTATTGTCTGACAAAATTTGATTACCTTTGCACTTAGCTAAAGCGAACGTTAAAATCTGTAACATATATATTTTTTCGACCACATTCTCCACCTCTATATAGTATTTTGAAAAAATGAGATCAATGTTATGTATGGGGTAGCTATACAAGATAGAAATTGTTTACAACTTTTTTTTGTCCTTGACAAAATGTTACAACTTAGTGTACTCTAAACAATCGCCTTGACGGTTTTAAACATTCCAACAATAAACAGATTTGTGGATTATTTTGGATTTGCCTTCCACAATGTATTACCCGTAGTGTTGGTGCTAAAGCTATGTAATTTCGCAATAAAATAATGCTCCAAGTGATTTTTGGTAAAGCCTTGCGGAATTAGTAGATTTGTTATGTTCACTCCTAATTATCAAAAACTCGCGCCCGAAACATCTATACTAAATATTTCGGATCCAGAGTTAATAAAGAAAAGGATTCAAATTTTAACTTTTAAAAAAATTTATAAGATAATATTATTGTGCGCGATGTTCGACATTAGCAGAGTTATGATCTTTTAATTTTTACTTAACATACGTTTTGTTGTCATTTATTTATACATTATTATTGCATACTAAATTTGCAAACAAAATTCAAGCTGATTATTACTTTTCCTGATTTCTAGTAGAAGCTGGTCACCTTGCCACTATTCCCGATTTCTATTAGTAGCAAAATAAAATTATCCAATAAATTCTTGGAATCTCTTTATTGTAAAGTAAATTTAGCACACTTATTTAAATAAAAATCACATGAATAGGAGAGCTTCTCACATTCAGTGATCACTGGGCGGGACCTATTATTTAACGAAGTTTCCGATGTGTCAATTTGACAAACTTTGATTATTCAAAATGTTCTATAAACACATTAAGATGACTGACACCATTGTTAATATTCCGTCCATATTGCGCGTGCCATTGTTTGTTTAATTTTATTTTTTACGCACGTACTCGCATGATAAAAACCACATAATTCTCTGAGCACCAAGAACTGTTTTTCGATTTCCGCTTTAAAAACTTGTATGAAAATTGGTAAAACTAGTCCAGATTTTCCGCCGCAGATTTTCAATTAGATTTTACAATTCGAAAATATTTCCAACTAGCTGACCCGGCAAACGTTGTTTTGCCTTCAAAATGTTAATGTGGTAAAAAAATTAATTGGAAAAATCTCATCTCCAACGCCATCTATCACTTCAAATAAAACCTTTTAAACCTTCTGGAATACTCTACCAATAATTTAAGACCAAAATCAGCCAAATCGGTCCAACCGTTCTCGAGCTTTAGCGAGACTAACGCACAGCAATTTAATTTATATATAGATACACATCGATAGATATAGATATCATACTAACTGGGAAATTGTCCCTTAAAATTTAGCAAAGTTTGTTTATAATTACTGCCAAATTCAAGAAAAAAAAAGTTTTTGAAGGTTTAAGGAAAGTTTCCACCATGAAAGTTTTCAATAAATATCAACTGAAGCCTCAATGAATCTTATTTATTTACTTATTTATTCAGTCTATTGATCTACAATAAGCAGACTAGTATACAAAATTCTCTATGTTAGTGATTCATTCACCATTTGAACACTATCACAAATCATTTGAAAATGTTTTTTTTCTATACAACTCTTCCGGAACTATTTATCTAAAATCTTGCAAATAACTGCCCCTACTTTCAGTTTCCTAAAATTTTATAAAAAAAAAATTGAGTGAAAACATCGCTCGTAATATGAAGAATTATTTGTGCTGTGAGCATTAAAAAAAATTCTACGTGTAAGTGCTTAGTAGCACATTTTAGTCCACTTTTGGCTCATGCACCTAAATATTTGTTTGCTTCTGAATTTGCTTTTAATTACAGTTTTTAATGTTTTGAATTCTTTTGAGGTTAGAACTAATTTAAAACAAGAATCTAATAATCACTTCCGTCTCGCACCACACTCCGTGTATTAAATCGTTATTTGTATGTGTAACATTCCGGGTTAAATTAATGGGAACTGTGCTGATATTGAAGCGTGTGCCTTCAATCGAAAATGCAGTGGCCGCTTACGTTCTAAATGTCAATATGGTTATGAACACGTTTTGAATAAGTAACACCTCCATTTAATTATTATGGGAAATTTCTTTGAAATGGAATTCGTTAAGTACGTTAAGTACATGTGATATCTGTAGTATTATGGTAACACTAAGTGTGATACCAAAACGAAGTAGTATTTAGGCTAAAAATAATCAAATTATGACTTTGCATTCATTCGATTTCATCAAAGAAAAATATGGACTAGCAGCTGATAACCAAACAATATACGAACATTTGAAAACCTGAAACTAACTAAATTAATTTCACCTAAATGACTACACAACACACAGTTCTGTACCTTTGCACCTTAAAAATGTTGGCCTTTTTTTAGATTTATCCTTATCATCAGTTGGCAATAAATCAAATAAGATCTTATGAGGAAGATTGCAGTACTCTATAAAAATGCCAACAACTAAGCATTTTAGATCTAAACTGTAAAAATTTTGAAACTTTTTTTCTTTGTTGAATCTATACCGTAGTTCAAAGCAAACAATGAATGATAGTATCAAGTAAGATTTTTGGAATTTATTCTAAATTTGTGTGAAAAATATTTAAAATATGTTTTAAAATATATCATCTCTTGAAAGACGTTGGTGCGATCGTGAATTCGATCCCCTACACTGCCATCAACGTATCTTTCTTTGATCGGCGATCACATCGATGTACTGACGAACACTTTGAGTAGTGTAAAAGTTTATCAAAGTAGTGTAGTAAAAGTTTATCAAATTGACCTAATGTAAGGAACTCTCCCATATTGCAATCATAGGATCTAAAGGAATTTGTCCTATATGTTTTTATGGCCTCTATTAAACGTATATTTAAGGCACAATGAAATACACTTTTTGTGACACTAATCAGGCTACTAGGCCAAATGTACTCACTTTTATCTTTTTCGAAGGTAATTGAAGTTGGAGTCTTTAATAAATGAACTTGCTTCTAGCTAAAGTATATGGAAATGCTTCTAAGTACAATTTTAGTACAATTTTAGAGTACAATTTTAATCGGCTAAGGAAGGATTCTGTAGAGCGCATTAGAGTTTCGCAAAAGATCTCAAGGAAGAGATTTTTCAAGCGGGAAATTCGAACAAAAATTATACATTAAAACTATTATTATATATATATATTATTATATATAATTGAAGATTAAATTAAAAAAAATGGTTAAAAATCTCATGGAACGTTGTTTTCTTTCCTTCAAAGGAAAACGTATTCCTATTGCTTGCGTTCAAGCTGCCAGTTCAAGTTCAATATCAATGGAATTGAAATTAAAATAATTGTTAATTGGACCCAAGAATCAAAACTGCTCGTATAATCACAACTAAATCCAGCCAAACATCCAAGTGGCATGAAAGTAATAACTGTAATTGGTAAACTTCGGGAAAATTCATAAAAATGTTCGCTATTTGGCAACAGTTTACTCCGCAAATAATACCCAGAATAGATTAAAGGATTTTATTTAGGCTTTTGTTTTTTAATCGAATACAATTCTAAGCTTTTTATTTAAACATTATATTTCTTTGTTTGCTGAAAGTATGAATAACTATGCTGTGTGAAGTAGAATATAATTTTTTTTTTCTTTCTTTTTAAATAATAACACTAAAAACTCGCTCTTTTTTTATTCTGTGGTCGTTAATAAGATCTGACTGCATGTTATTAATTACAAAAGTAATTATGTTATTTTACTCATAATTGGTGTGTAAAAAAAATAAATTTTAGACATTTAAAAAAGGCGAATAAAAATTTGGTCCTGAACAAAAAAATAAACAATGCAAAATGAGGTGGAGGCAGAAAATCAAGAAAAAAAAAATAATATATGTATGAAATATTTTCAACGTTCAAATTAAATATCAAAGGGGTTTCTAAACAAAAAGTTATTTAGGTTAAGTATAATAACGAGGTTATTATATTTCATGTCACTTAAAAGCTAATGGGGAAAAGGAAAGTGATAAAAGCCGAACATTTCTAACAAATCGCGCATATTTTGCTCAGAAACTTGTTAAAATGATTATTCTTTTTAGGATTATAAAACAAACGTGAACAATTATAAATGCCAATATTGTGATGGGATAAAAAATAGTATTTCAAATTTCATTTTTTTTTTTTTTTTTGTTCTTTGTACAATGACCAACTATGTTACTATAACTTACTTTTCCCCATTTTAAAACTATTACTACTCTTCTGAGTTTTATATTTACAGTTTCAATTTCATATTTTTGTTTGAATTTAAATAACATATGTTAACGTTATAAAATAGTTCCGCAAATAGTTAATTACTATTTTGTTTAAAATTAAATCCAGTTATTTTTGCCGCGAAATTTGCCACGGAAGCCGGGGCCAGGACCACCACCTCGCATCATAAGATTACCACCGCCTCTTCCTCGCCCACGACTGAAGAAGGGCGAGCCACCCATATTACCACCACCTCTTGGTGGTCTGGGGAAATTACGGAATTGATTTTGTGGTGAATTATCCCAAACACGTCCTCCCCGATTGCCAGGTCCAAAACTACCTCCCCGGCCACCAGCCGCAGGACTGCCACCTGGTGTCGCAAATGGGTTACTCTCATTATTAGCTACGCCGGGGCTGTATGAAGGATATTGCATACAATACGGTGGCCTTGGTGGTGGCGGAACCAGATGCTGACCTCCAACACCACCACGTGTACTTTGCCATGGCATTGGGGGCATTTGTGACCAGTCCTGACAATCCCAATTTGTATGCGGATCATACTCCGCCGGCGTTTCTAGAAGAGGCGGTCTTTGGTTATGTTGAACTTCGGTTGGCTCTGTTGTTTCATCTCCGTTTGCTTTGCCATTAGAATCCGCATTATTTTCAGTAGCCGATTGTTCTGCCATCTGCTCATTAACTTCTGCATTGCGTGAGATTGAAGAGGAATGAAAATATTTAAGATAAGTAATAAAAATTGTCTCCTGTAAGGGACATTTTCTGGAATATAAAATATAAATTAAATGGGTTGTTCGAGAAAGGAATTATGAAAATTGAGGTACATATAATTTTTCAATTTGTATGTATTTCGTTACATACATAGTTTTTTAGACATAATCATTTATGTAAACTTGTGACTTTATATAATATTTTACATAAAACAAATTTTTTGTTACTTGAAGTCCAATTTTTGAAAATATCTCCTTCATTTACGGATAATTTTTAAAAATATACTATAGCTGCTGTTTGAGGAGAGATCCACTAAAGCCACAAGGTATAAGAAATAATTTTATCTTTAACTGGTCGAAACAATAAAAACAAATTTTTGAATAATCAATAATAGCTTTTTGTATAAGCAAACAGATTTTGGAATAAACAGTCAGTCAAATCCTTTCTCAGTCAAATTTCGCTATAGTTATTAAGCTATTCTATCATATTGTACGAGTTAGTTACAAGGTTAATAAATGTGTCAAATCACATCTATCGGTCTTTCTCTCCCTCACAATATGATGAAATACATCAGCCATCCTTAATTGTCACAGAAGTTCCTAATATATAATTTTTCTCAATGCACTTAGTATTCTACTCAATTCATCTAGCAAATTTGGGTTAAGCCTTTTAAAAGGCAAGTTTTCGCGAATTGTTCAAATAGTTGTAAATGTCTGAAAAAGCTTCTATCTAAAAATTTCATATTTGGAATTACATTAGAATTTATTTAGAATCATATTAGAATTGTTGAATCGCCTTCAATAATTTCCACAGATTTTGTAGGCAACTGTCGTAAAACTGAAATTTTTGGCTATATATTTTATATCAATTTTATAATTATTATGCCTAATAAGACCAATTAACATCTATTTTGCATTAAAACGAATAGTTTATAAAAAGTATATTTTGGATCACAAAAAGATATGAAAATCGAAATGAAATTTTTTACATTAATATGTATCCCTTGGTTTACAGAAAAATATTACTTCCGAATTCCAATCTCTCTAATATGGTGTCTTGTGGTGTTTAAACAATCTATGCGGAAATATCCTACATAGCTTAACCTGGGTCACCTTGATTTATGTTATATACCAGTTAGCGTGTTAAAAATCTTAAAATATTGATTGTGGAGTAATGATCTAATAAATTTGGACAAAAAATAGTGCGTGCGGTACAAGATGTTTTCTATACGTAACTATTTAAATGACAACAGTATTAATGAAACACTGGATAGACGTAAGAAAAGAGGTATGTATAAAGTAATTTGCGAGGCAACTCCAAAAGTTACCTGCAACTGCAAAATAAAATAAGAACAACAAATTTATTTTTGATGTCATTGACCGCAATTTTATGTCAATAACTTTCTGTTAACTGCATTGCTGTTACTTGCATTTTGATCATTTGTGGCTTCTGTATAATATAATTTTAATTTCTCTGTGAAAAAATTAAGTTTGCTGTTCCTAAGTACTTCGGAAATTTCTAATGTTTAATCTTCTTATTTTGCCTTTTCTATTCTTTACAGAGAAATGAAAAATGTTGTTACCAAAAAGTAAGGTATTACTCATATCGTTTATTAATATTAAACCGACCTGAACGATTTCAAAGACGGTCATTTCGAAATGATGACGAACAATTCAAGTAATCGAGCAATCGACAATTATAATAAAAGCTTTTCAAATTGCCGTTCGGAATTAACATTAAACAATAGATAAATCGTAATCTAAAAACAGAATTCGTATGAACTCACTGTTTGTGAAACCATTTATAAATTGCAAGGGAATTTTGTTGTTTCTACAAACAAAACAGGAATTTTTCGGTCGTATTTTGCGGTTGAAAGTTGAAATAGCAACGACGAAATTATAGCCAATTGATAAATAGAGGGATAATTGTAAAGATTATGGACCTATGTTTTCTTCGTTAAGCCAACTAATGTTTAGTTGCTCTTGGCATGTTTTTACTTTTCTGCATCACATAATGAATAATTTAAGCACGACAATTTTGGAGCTTTGTTACTCTCTCCCCATCTTTTACTAAAAAATTAAACTTTTCTAAGACTTTTTCAATATGAATTTCAACCAATGATGTTTATGGCGTCACACGCTAATTTGATTCGTTGAATGCGTTTATTTCAGATTGATTGATTTTTTACGAATATCTTACAGCGCAAGAATGAATGCATATGGA
>JAHXMU010000308.1:127834-174469 GCA_019455685.1 Philornis downsi
AATAAAAAAACGGCCTAAAAAATAAGGAACTAATTTTAGCGATGCATGACTATTTTTTGTAATTCTGTTATTTGATATCTAAAGTTAAAACAGCAAGTTCAAATAGTATACCACATTGGACCATTTCAAAAAGTAAATTTTGCGAGAATGTGAACCTGTTACAAGTTTGAATATGTGGTATATCGTACATATAATCTAATCTTTCATTGAGCAACGGTCACTTCTTTGTGTTTATGAACGCTTCGAATAATCGATTAATTCGGAATGAGTGAATGAATGAGTCCAGAAATTGAATACGTGTAAACACGCTGTGAGCAGCTCTCACATATCCCATTCGTAGGAGTCAAGAAAAATAAATGTTACTTCAAATAATATTACGAAGTATGAATCACATGGATAGCATGTTTTTACTATATCTGGACGCTATAAAGAAGAAATGATATAGGTCGATCATCATTCTAATTGAAAGAAATGTTTAGGGAAAGAAAAGAAGAGCGATGGCACAGAAAAGTATGGAATAGGGGTGGACATTTTTACCACAAAATCAAAAATAAATGTAATTTAATGATGTTATATATGGAGGCAGATAATAAGATATAATGTTATGAACTTTGGAGATCATTTTTTTTTTAAATTTATTTTTAAAATTTAATTCAGTTTTGAAACTGAATTTTGTGCTAGGTTCTCCTCGGTTTAAGCCACAATTCTATAAATATTTCCAAAGAACAAAAATTCCAGTTTCACAAAATTTGTAAAAAGTTGTTGTGAGATGTCCCTTAAAATAGAACCTGCGCATGATGTAAAATAATTTGAAATCCATTTTATATTTATTTAGGTTCTGCTAAATTTGTGAAAATTCCAAAAAGCTTTTGTGAGATGTCTCTTAACAAAGAACTAACAGCTACTATATTATGTAAAACACTTTGAAATCGAAAAATTACATATCGAAGTTTAAAAATTGTTTATTATTTCGTATTGACTATCGAATATGCAGGAATCTAATATTTTTGTAGCTATTTGAGGTAGGGACCTAAACGACGGTTCTGTTTAAGTTTGCTTTTGATATTTTAAATGTATTTAGAAATATGTTATAAAATTCGTTCCCGATTTCATAGTCGAAACCATTCACTTCGTATATCTCTATTAAAACACAATGAAACAGATAATCTGATTAGATAACCTAAGATGAAAGAATAGTTCTATGCAATTTCGTTTATTAGTCTGTATTAGACGTGAAAACTTATGTAGTTTCATTTCTCTGCAGAATTCAATATTCTGAAACAAAAATGTTTACAATTGAGGATGGTACGATATGCTGACTTTTCCCGGTTATAACTCCATATAAAAAAAAATGGTAATGAAATTTGTGGCTAAATTTTTCCACCAGACAGCACTATTTCGCAAGAAAAATTTTTTTAGGTGGCGTCAATTTTTTTTTTTTTTTGTTAGCTTCCAACACTTAAATTAGAAAAACTTAAATTTTTGTGTCATATCTTTAATACTTTTGAGACATGTGAAACGAAATTGTGGTAAAAAAGACAACATTTTGCAATTTTGCAAATATGTTATTGCATTTTCATTTCTTTTAATTTGTTGTTGAATTTAATATTTATAGGTTGGCTGAATGTTGTTTAATGCTATCACAGATTTTTCAAACATTGAAAATGAGTTAACTCAACCGAATATAGCGATTACGTTGACTAGGAATGGACGAAAAAATTTGCAATATGCCGTTGCAATATAGCAACAATCAATTAGTATAAAAGAACACAAAAACGCACTCTGCCTTACATAGTACTAGTAAACTTTAGTAGGAAAGTGTATAATTACTGGGTTGTTATTTTCATGTCCTAAAAACTTGTTTTCATTTTAAAAACATTAAAAAAAAAAATAATAATAATTACTGCTACCTTGGAGATGTGCATACATAAAAAAATTGTATAAAATTTATGTTGAAATCATTTTTATTTAAATTTCTGTATCAATACTACCTCGTTTGTATTTTTTCACTATCTCGCTTAAGAGCACATCGCTTTAATATTTGGCTCACTAATTACCACCCAGAAAAAAAAACTGAAATTCAGAAAGAATAACATTTCCACCACTTCCAAAAACGCGATGATGCATGTTTATCACTTGCAAAAAGTTCCTTTGCATCACTTCCAAAGCTAAACAAATTTACTTTTTTCCGGGTTTAGAAACCGCCATCGCCAATTATTGTATATATTTCTAAATCTCTTTTACATTAAAAATGTCTACAGAGTAAGATCACATGGATCCAAAAATTCACGTTATAATACGGTAAAACATCCCGTTATCAACACACAAATCGACTCCGGAGTGAGGCCACACACGTATTACGACACTCAACAACACAAAAGTATTAAACGAATGTTTCTCTGAAACGACGTTTCTCGTCTATAACCTCTAAATTGTCTTATTTATAATTTTATGAGTTTTGCACAAATTGATAGTTTTAAATAAACCAAACTGGCTGAAACGAAGAGAACGCCACAAAGAAAAACTGTGCAAATGGCGAAAATTCGCTTCACGATTGCGCTAAATTATTTTCTATATACTGAACTGAACGAAAAGTAAAGAATGAATGGAAAGCTAAACAAATTTAGTAGTTCCTAATGTACTGAAATTCAATGAAATTAATAATATTTATTTTTGACGTCCACATATGTACATATACTTACGGCGGAACTAAGGTCCCCCTTAAGGATAGCTGCAGAATTAGAAACATGTAGGCGTAATAAAATATACTTCCTTAAAGTTTTATGAATTTGCTGAAAATAAACTCATCTTTATCTTTCTTAGAAAAGTTATTCAGGAACTTTTTTTAAAAGATAGACTAATGAGGTTTAATTTTGTTATGAAACAAAGTTTTTTCGTTTTAATGTAAAAGCGCATCAACAGAAGTGATTGTTCATTGATGCAATAGGTCTCACGAAAGTGTTAAAAATACGCTCTATAAAAAGTATTCCTATCTATGACAAGCCTATGTTAAATTCATTGAAGACTAGCCTAATGTTCACCACATTGGTCTAAAAATTTTAGTGAATTTATACAACTTCCTTGTGAAGCTAACTGATATTAGAAATTTTATATAATTTGGATAGATTTTTAAAATGGACACCTGAAACGATTTCCGCCATATTCAAACTAAGGAAAAAACCATCCAATGTCCCGTCACACCAGTGTTATCTTTTTAACGCTGGTTAAATTAGTTTCGGTATTAAATAAATAACAGCCACAAAAACAAACTCGTTCGCTATGAAACACAGAAAATAGTCAATTATTCATAACATTAGTAACGTTCTTGATATGTAATATTTTTGCTGTTTTCTATGTGCAATTTCTAATAAATCAATTTGATTATGTCAAACAACCCACATTATCTTCTTATTGTATGAAAACATAACTAAAAATTATCAATCAAGGAAAGGGGGAGAAATCATACCTAAATAAGTGATGAAATGTAGAAATAATTGTTTGTAAATAATATAAAAAAAACTAATAAAAAATTAAGTTGTAAGCAAACCTCTAAAGATATCATCAAGATCATCATCTGACATATCCATATCAACAACCATATCTGTGGGATCATAACCAGCCGTACCTCCTCCATCTGTTTGCTGTGAATACGAATCTTCCTTCTGGGACTCTTTTGAAGGACCTTAAAAAGTAAATGGGAGAAAAGTTATCGAATGAATTTAGACTTTTAAATAGAAATTCCCATGCATGTTAAATACACAAAACTTACTGTCATTCTTTTGTGGTGAAATATTATTAGAAATCTATAAAAATAAAATTATAAAAATTATAGTCAATTCTTACAATTTTAAATTTTGTTGGAAAAAAATGAATACTAACATTTAAAGTGTCATCGGCAGACGAAACAGAGGATGTATCGTTGATAAGGGGCAGCGCAGTAGTATCTATTGTTTTGATGTTTTGGCCAAATACACGATAATCAATATCACCAGATGACTATAAAATGTAAACGAACATTTAATGAAACGTTTCTTTATATTGTATCAAAATAACAAACCTCATTACTAGACTGGTACCATGACTTCTTATCATTATCATTTGCTCCGGGAGAACCAGTAAGTGATATCAGATTTCGGTGATCAATATCCAATTGACGAGATTTTTCTAAATGATAATATAATGTAAATTGCAATAATTGTTATATACGTATTTCAAAGGTTTGTATGTAGTTTCACATTTATCCGATGAAATAAAGGTATATATACATACATATAAGGTATACCAAAAAGAAATCCATTATTTTTTTTCAATTGGTAATTGCCAGAGGCATAAGGAACTACTTTCAGTGGCAACTGTGCGTATTTGCCCTAAATCGGATTATTCTAGCTATGACAAATAAAGCCTTCAATGTCCAGCAACGGATTTCTTTTTACTACACTTTATACACATATACGATACACTTTATACACATATCGTATCATCGGATAAAAAATATGGAAAGGAACATTTTGCATATTTTCCATTATAACGATTGTTGCTGCACATATTATGATTATGAAAACAAATCCCTCGAATTCGGCTCAAATGTGGTATCTCTGCTCTGAAATTTATCGTTGAATTTTGACTCTGGACATCGGCAACTTTGTGGGTAATTATAATTTTTTTGACGAAGTATGAATTGTGATATTTCTAATATTCCATGTTATCCTTAGAAACGTTTCACACGCTATACAATATATCTATAAATTTTATATTTTTCTTCAGAATATGAAATAATTTTTTAAACGGCACATGTTTTTCGTCAGACAAATTTTGACATTTTTGTATAAAATAGTTCATATTTTTCTATACGAAGCCTTCAAAATTTTCTGTAAATACATTATAGCTTTCTATATGAAAATATTTTATGTCTTTCTATGAAAATATTTTATAGAAGTCGGAAAACAACTATATTTTTTTCAAAACCATTTGAAGCTTTTCTTAGAAAAGTTGCAAATATTTTTGCATAAAAGCTTCTTACTTTTTCCATAAAAAAAACTTTGATTTAAAAAAATATTTTTCTTGTAGAAAATTGCAACATTAATACTATTATAGGAAAGATTTTATAATTATGTATACCTATATACATCATATTTTTAATAGAAAATGTACAAATTTGTTTATAGACTTTTTTTTTTTTTTTGTAGAAAATTGTTTAATTTTTTATAGAAAGAACGATGTTATTCTGCAATACATTACTCTTACTCTATACAAAAATGCCTTATTTTCGTGTACACAATTTCCGTTAGGAAAAATCTTTTATGTAGAAAATGTTCCTATTGTTTAATGGAAAGGCTGTATATTTTCTTGTGAAGTGCTGCATACTTTCCAATTAAATATCGACGACTTTTCCGTCATAGTAGTAGTTAACTTGAAATTGGAATTAAGAACAAGAATATTTTTCCCATGAAAACATAGTTGACTTTTTCACAAAAACGTTTCAACGATTGACAAGGGGAATAATAAGGTGCTTCCCTTTTAATAGAAAAAATATGTCTAGTTCTGGAAGTTCTGCAAATATGTCATTTTTTGTGCAGAAGGTTCATATTTTTCTGAAGAATAACGATATGTTCAGAAGAAAAAATTATTTTAATTTTAGCAAATGCTTTCATCGTTCTTCATCACAACACTTACCCTTGCTTAGTCCTAATTTAGTACCGATGCCAAATGCGGGCAAATGTAGCTGCCGATGATCAACATCTTGAGCTGATGACAAGCTGCTATCATGCTCTGTGTACTCTAAGGTGGTAGAATTGGCATTGTGAGGATCTGCATCATAATGAGGCGGAGAGAGCGGCGTATCTATGGGTGTATTACCATACGAAGATGTCGAAGCACTAGAACTATCTAAAGGATTATTCCATGACATACCCACATCCCACGTCGGGTTAAAGTTATTCCCACCGGTTGTGTCTGCACCATCAATGGATCCCATTGCTGGCGGCATTGGTGGTGGTGGCATAAGCGGTTGTTGCATATTAGGTGGGCCACTACCTACTCTCAAGTTGCCACTGGGGTTTGGCGCTCCCGCTCTGCTGTATGGATTAGGATCATAACTCTCAGTCGCATTATAGGGCGTGCTATTTAATGACGTATAACCGGAATTAATACCATGATGCAAATTATTTGTCATTAGATTGGATGAACCAAACATTGGCGGATTTGGTGGAGGTGGTAGAACATCATTGTATTGTTGGGATGATCGTGCTAGCGATGTATAACCTCCTGACGGTACTGCCGGCACGGGCATTGGCGTTAAACCGGGTATCATAACATTATCATTGCCGGGATAAGCAGTTATAGATTCTGGTTTGTAATATTCTGTACTGGAATTAAAGCTTTCATCATCGGATCTAGAGCCAATAACCTCTATCGGTTGACCTATTTACAAAAGAAAAGTAAAGTCTTCGGGAAGGAACATATAATGGAGCGGAATGCGAACTTACTTGAAGTTTTTGAAGACGTTTCATCCGACTTGAAGTCGTTAATGTCAAAAGGCAAATTTCCATCCAAATAACTCGTATATCCATTTAGATTGTTTTTGAAAAAGCTCTGGAAGGGGAAACAAATACAATATTTTGAGATGCAGATAGTAATATTTAATTGTAATTTTTATTGTACATCAATTCTGGTGGTATCAAAATTTACCATAGATATTGGCGACTGATCATCTGGTAAAGCTATGTCGGCGTCAGGTTCTGGTGAAGGCGCATTGATGTCCGGCGAAGGTATCGGACTCGCAAGTGTTGGCGTTATTTCGTCTAATTTCTTCTTAACCAATTTTATGCGACTTCCAAAATTCTTGTAGGCCTACATGACAAAAATATGTAGTTTGTTATCACATCTTCACAGCTTAAAAACTACTTACGCTAACTACAACTTTAACTTCTCCCCTCTGAATTGTATAAAATTTAATAGCCGTATCCAAATTTTCCAAAACATTTTTCCGACTTTTTATTTCTGCTTGTAAATTCTTATTGAATGCCTCTATATAGGCCGCATAACGTTCCAATTCTCGCTCCACATCATCTGAATGTGTTTTATCTTTCAAATGTTGTTTGATATTCTCTGTATCACAATTTGGTGATTTTGGCATTTTTTTGAAACTTCTATCCGTGATTTCTGATAGTTCTACACATTCCTTTATGCTGGTAATTAAGCTCACATTTTGGAAATCCTCTGAATCTGGTATGGTTGAATGGGATTTCTTTGGCGGCGCTATGTTCAGAAGACCACAGAGATCTGTTAGAAATTCTTCATTATATATCTCACGTTGTTCCCATATGCTAAAGATGCGAAGAATTTTGTTTTTCACTTTCTCATCTCTGAAATAGAACAACAGCTAATAGATATTGGTTTAAATTCGATGGATATCCTACTCACCTAACCATTGTTGTAGCTTTTTGTAAGGCTGTCGCCCAACTTTCAACAAACTCCAATCGTTTTCGTTTACTGTACTGAATGACGTCATTGGCCAAGTAAAATAACACCAGACGATGTTCGACGCGGACTGTAATGGATATGAATATTTCTAATTACAGTTAAGCAAAGTAATGAATGATGGATATTGGAAGCCAATGGGAAATTTTATAGTTGCTAATTGTGAATGGGATAATTATATACATATAAAACATAAGTCTGTATTCATATTAAGAGCTTAAAACCGTTATATGCCACTGCGCATTAAGTCAGTTAAGACAGTTCAAAAATGCTTCTCTTTTAGACAAAGCACTTACGAAGTACTTAGAAAACTGTTATATTAGTGTAAAATGCTCATTTCCGCCAAATCGAAGAAATCTTTATGATCAATTAAATAGTTTGTATGAGAGGTGAGCTGAAACTGTAGGCAACAGATTCGAAACCACTTTCCTATTATAATCATTCGCTATTGGGAAAAGACATTTTTATAATTTTTTTAATATTCAGTTTATACTATGATACATGAAAGCCTACTTATTATTATAAAATAGGACTGCGTACTGGTAAAAATTAATTATATCAAATTATAAATATATATATATATATATATATATAAATATGGTATACAATTTTTAAATATATTCTCAAATTCTGCCCCATTCCCCTCAAAAAAAATTGAATTATCTGAAATAGATTCCATAACGCATACGTAAAAGCTGCATATATTTGCTAGAAATTGTGGCTTCCTGATATCCAGTTCCTCTCAGTTGCCAGGCTCGTATCACAGCCGGGACTTTATTAAAAATTATCATCAATTATTAAAAATTATTTTGAGTTCTTAAACAAAAAAAAAAAAAAAAAAAGAAAGCTCTTGGACTGATCCAACAATATTTATGCTCTTAGCTTGTACAAGCACTAAGGAAGTAAAAAATGATCGCAACATCGTTTAAATGAATAGAAGTAATAAAGGCCGGAGCAATTTTGCAGACAGTTGGCGGAATGTATTCAACCATCCCTCTAACCCTAGGCATGGATCTTGTCATTTACAAAAGAATAAATTGAGTTGCTATGCCAGAAATTATCGGAAAGGAGTCAACTTTGAATACCCGATTAAATTTCGACAAAAAAAAAAATATATATATATATATGTGATTATAATCTCAGGTTCACCCAAGGTACTACATATTTTGCTATAATTATAGCAACCATACAACCATAAAATAAAAGTTCTGCTAGCGCTGCTAAAGGCATTGTTTCTGGGAATCCATTATTTTGAAATCTGTTCCAAAATTGTGCTTAGATTGTAGAAAAAATTCACTTATGAGACTCTTAGCTAAATAAGATATTTCATTTCTCCGTTAGTTCGTTTCAAGACCGCGATCTCAGACTTTTAAATCGTATTCAGTTATTAATTAATCACAAGTGTCTGCATTATTTCAAAATGTCAATTCATTTCCATTTAACTTTATTCGTACATCGTGATGCGGGAAAGCCAAAGAAGCCAATTACAAAACATCAGAAATAAAGTGTACAATTCTTTAGTACAATATTGAAAAATAAGTGAAGATATAAACTATATGAGTTCAAATATCTTCGTTAATATTTATATTATAATGTTTATATTATGATTCTCCAACCAAATGCAATTATAAAGCAAATAAGAAATAAGAAAGTATCGATAATGAGCATATAATATACAATAGACTACTGAAGTCCGCTTAAAGCAAACCTAATACGATATATTTATGTTGGAAATCTTGATTTGAATACAACTCATGCTAAGGAATTAAGAACTGATTTTGAGAAAACACAATATGATAATAAAAATTCAAATTGATGTTGAAAAAACCACAAATATAGAGAAAACAAGGTGTTTTAATTTGATTTGATGATAAAATATAAATTGATAGACAAAAATCCAAATTGATATTCAGAAATAAAAATCGATGTTAGAAAAATAAAATTCGATACTAAAAAATAAAATTATTACTGAGAAAATACAAACTACTATTGAAAATTACAAACTTATGTTGAGAAAGCATAAGTTGACTTTGCCATATTGAAATCGGATTGAGAATGATATTGCAGTAAATGTCACTATCGGTACTGCAATAACTAAGTTATCACATAAAGATGAAAGGAAATGCTAGGCTACAGAAGAGGACGACAAATTGAAGAATTATTGAAAAATGTTAACATTTTTATTTATTAACTTAAAGTATGTTATGCAAAAATAAACTGGTAGCGATTAACGTCAAAAAGTTTAAAGTACTATAAAAATGTTGATTCAAATTACAAATTACAAACAAAAATATAACTAAAGCGTTTCAATTGACATACTTTAGAAACTTACAAAATAAAACTATAAAATAAATCACAATAGGCATAAATTATAATAAATAGAATTAAATTAAAATTTTTAATAATAAAAAATTATTATATAAACAAATAAGCGTAAAATTCACTAATAACAATTAGCAAATATCGCTTGTAAATGTAAATAACCGTTCACAAATAAAATAAAATTTGAAATAACGATATACATTTCTCTAAGAGTAGACTGACATATAAAATTCTAAGCTCGATTGGAAAGGTATTATAAAATCGAACTATTCCCAAATTAAAAGATCGCGTTGTAATATGATAAAGTTTGGCAATAAACATTTGTCTTCTACGGACTGAATGAAAATATTTAAAAGTTTCATGTAAGAAACGAGGGGCGATGATTAAAAAATATTTCATAAATTTTTGAGAATTTTGACGACAAAATGTGTTATACATTCTGTCAAAAAAGTACCGCAGCTACCGCTATGAAAAAATCTCAAATGTAAACATTGGCAGCCAGCAGGAAAGTTTTGAACTGTTGTGTAACCGAACCAGTTTCAGTTATATAAGTCCATTGCTAAATCTTTGAAATCTGTATTTTGTACATACAATGTAAGTGCTTACATGTGGAAACAATTTTGAGATGTTATGGTTGTGTTAGTAGTAAGAATATGGTTTATAATGGAGATGTTGATGAGGTTAATTCGTTTTCTGCTGGTAATTTACAAACCAAAACCAATACTAATTTTTATTAATCATTTTTCCGAATCATTGCATGACGTCGATAGCTTTAGATGTGTCAGTGCTGACGATGTCGCTATAGCATTGAATAAAATTAAATATAAATCGGTAGGTGTCGATGGAATTCCGCTATATAATGTTTAAAATTAATTTTTCCTTATACATGTGAAATTATTACACATTTAAGGAATTCGATTTTGGCAACGTCTGTTTTTTCCACAAACTTGGAAAACTGCCCGCGTTATTCCTATACCGAAGATTTCTGTTGTAAATAGCCCCGATGATTTGTGGCTTATTTCTATTCTCGCTGTCCTATCTAATGTTTTTGAGCACTTATTGAAAGATCAAATTATTGCACCACAAATAAAATTATTGAAAATTAGTACGGTTTTCGACGTGGTTATAATACAATGCGTTTAGTTTTGTCTCTATTCGATACTATTAGGAAGAACATGAATCGCAACATGCATAACATTCTGGTTTCTTTGGATCTGAGTAAGACTTTCACCTCCGTATGTCATAGTAGGATGATAGAGAAACTTAAATATAAGTTCAATTATTCTACCTCGGCTTGCAAAAATCATTTTGTCTTATTTGTGTGGCAGATTTCAATTTGTCAATTTGAATGGAAGAAAATCGAATCTCTTAGCTCTAACCTCGGGCGTGCCACAGGGCTCGGTCTTAGAGCCCCTTTTTTATTACTTTATATTAATGATCTAATGGTTTATATAGATAATGACCTTTGTTCTGCGTTCATATTTGCTGATGACATTTTACTTTACTTTAGTAGTGATCGAGATTTTTCTGATGCCCTGGAGAATAAAATAAATTATTTCCTATTGCAATAGACCGTTCATAATTCATTAGTGATTAATCCCTTAAAGACCAAGGTAATTTCTTTTGGCTCTCCAAGTAGTAACGCAGGAAACAACATAAAAAAAATTATATATGATATGAGAAAGTCTTTTTACAATGTTATTTCCTGTACTATTTATTTCATTTTCATTTTTAACAATGCATAGTGATACAAAAATACCAATTACACAACATCATAAATATAATATAAAATGATTTAATGATTCGAAATAAATATTCGTTCAAATTAGTATGGTGAGAAATGAGTACCCATTTAAAACGAGCAGTTTTCTTTACTCATAAACTACGCAATTTCCAATTGAAAATAAAAAAAAAATATCTGTTGATAAATTCCATTTGAAATTAAAATGCCCATCTATTGAAATTCAAAATTTCTACCTGGAGTTTAAAGCACAGCAGTTGAAATTTAAAGCACGACAGTGGTTGAAATTGCCCTGCTTTTCATTAACGGGATATGACAGAGCTTCTCACGTTTAGTGTGCTTAAACTCTCCGAAAAGGACTTACTGTATGAATTTGTTCTCAAGTATATTTTTTCATTCTGATATTTTATTTTTCTCAACGAATGCAGGTTCTAAATACTGTTGTTTTCGTGTTTCTTTTTTACTTTTTTTAATAAACAGTATTTTTTTACAATAGTTGGGTCCAATTTTCGATTACTATGGCACGTAGACCGGGCCGATGATGGCGCCGGTTTACAATGCACACCAAACACTGATTTTCTTCTAATTTATTACCAATTGGTAAATTTCGTGTAGGTTAGCATCGCCCCAAACCGTTCACACAAAAAATGCCTCCTCGCTGAAAATGATTTCGTTGATCATTGTTTCCATAAGGGAATACCCATTTTGATAATAAAGTTGTATCATATTATCACATTACATTTGCATACATTATTATAAAGAAAATATGTGATATAAAGGTAGATCATATTATGATTTAGAAATATATACAACCCGATGGAAGTAATGTTCACTGTGTGGGGAAAAGGTATGCTGCAGAATTTGCAAACGAATTTGTTATTGTATCAAAATGATAAATGCACTTCACATACCAAAGAATTGATACTGGATGATCGGTTGAAAATACATTAAAAAAAACTGTGAAGCATTTGAATATAATAAATTTGAACTCATATTTGAATATCAGAAATTTGAACTCATATTGCTAGGCTGTAAGAAACAGCAAGAGGCAAAACAAAAACAGCAATATGTGGACTATTTGTGGGTTCAAATAGTATACAAATTTCCAACACAAAATCGAGAATAATTCACGATACTGAATGGATTATACTAAAATTGTATTTTCTGCGTCAAAAGAATATTAGATTAGACCGAGATGTAACTGTAAAAGTTAAAGTTACAATCCCGTATTTTAGGACGAATAATATACAAAGTGAAAAATTCTAATAAGAGAAGTGGACCGTCATATTGTAAGTCATATTTTTCTGCTATTAAGATACACAAACTTTTTTATAACATTAGCATTGTTATTGAATTATGGAGAAGATATGTTGTTATATTGTAATTTAATCACATCGGCCTTAAGGCTTAAAACTGCAATCCTGAATAAATAAATTAAATAAAATTAAAAGAATTTGCAAAAATGTACCAACTAATTTCAAGGTGCATTTGTTCTTAGTGGACAAGCAAAAATGTACCCCGATACATTTTGAGTAGATCGGCAAAAAATCGATAAAAAACAAAATTCATCTAAACAAAAATTTAATTAGCCACATTTCGCACAAGAAATCAAATTTTGCAATGCTATTAAAATTGTATTTTTTCTAACTATCCTCAACCAAAATCTCTAATTTCTTTCACAAAAAAAAAAAAAAAAAACTAAAAAAAATAAAAAGCTCGAAAAAAAATTTCGTGGACATATTTCACAAATTTTAATCCTACAAAATCTAAAACTATAATTATTATTACTCATTTAAAACCAATTTAATTTTAATATTTATTTTTTTTTTTCCTTTAAATAGAACCAAGATAAATGAAATATTAGTATCGAAAAATGTATTACTATGCTTAAGAAATGTTGTTTATATTATATTACAGTAATGCTAACCATACATGACCATATGGCTCGGTTATTAATGAATAAAAATAAATGAAATGATGTTCACATATTTCAATAACAAAATATTAAAATGCATATCTAACAATATCTATATCACGACATATAACGGAAGTGGTTATTGAACCCTTTTAGTTCATTGTAATATTGAAAATTTCTCCATCCTGGCTTTCCTAAATCAATTTAAACGCATACATAAAAAAAACGAAACACTGGAATAATTTCTAAAACTGCCAAGCTGTTGCGATTCATTTCAAAGGCTATAATTATTTTTACTTCTCGAAAATCTTCGTGGAACAATGATTCTTGAGAATATCAATTCAAAGAAAATATCTGAAGAGGCGTAACATTAACTTTTTAAATTTAAAATTTTATTTTTTTTTTTTAATTTATCGCCCACAAATATTCGTTGCCTTTTAAATTTCAGGACGAAATATTTACACAATGGTAATAAAAAAAAAAGACTACAACAATGATTTTGACAATTTCCTTATCTAAACAGTTGATTTTACCGGAAGATTTTTAATTTTTTACATTTTGCAAAAACAGAGGTTAGGCATATTTTAGAGGTATCAAAAAATCATACGAGAAAAGAAATAAATTTGATTTGTTGTATGTGTCCAAGGAAATTGTGTATTAAATTAAATAATCAGATTTCAAGGAAGTACCTTAACATACTTTGGAGAAAAACGATTAATGTTATAAAATAAAAAATATATAACAGTAGTCAAACCGAACACTTAAACAAACTAATTCATATTGCAATATTGCAATTTCGTAATTTTTTAAGAAATACAAAGAACTAAATGAAATGGCTGGTTTAAAAGTTTTAAAAATTGTGCTGTGTATCAAATACTATCAGATGATGTTAAAATCAAGATTCCATTGCTTCTTTTTATCTTATATACTTGTTATTCTTCAAAAATTACAAATTATTGACATGAAATATTTTACAAACACATTGTTGACATTTGTGAAGCAAATCACATTATTATAGCATAGAAAACACTTATCCATTTTATAATATGATTTTTCAGTAACGTTTCTTGTTTAGGCTTTAATTTTTTAGAAAATATTGAGCGGTACAAAGACAAGGTGTAATATTGATATAGCCGAAAAGCTTAAACGTAAACGTGCATCCTGAACAAAATAAATAAATAACCGTGAAAACTGTATTATAATGACTAGCAACTACCCCTGGAGCCCTTTATAAAGGGCATTGTAAACTGATCCAAGTTTTGCAGCCTGTTTACTGTTATAAATGGACTTAATTTAGAACTTGGGGCATATTTATAGAGTATTTAGTGTCGAAAATTTGGCATTCAAATGTACTTTTGAGAAATTATTTTGAAAAGGAACTAGCACCGGTAAATTCGCTACACAAGTTCTGTTTCACAATTAGGTTTTCCAAAATTCAACAAAACTAAAGACACTTCTGAAACCGTTGTTTTCATTCTAAAAGCTTTGACGGAAGGAAATCTACCAAAATATTTTAGTTACAATAGTTTTTCATAAGTTTTCTTGAGCGATATCTATCTCACAGATAGAAAAAAATATGAATAGAAAGATATGAATTTGCATCCATACTTTTAAATGATATACTACATATTAAAAGGAATACAATTTTGTATACTTCCACTCCCTTATCACGTTTCATGGGTTTAGTAACCTGTACTTCGCTTTGTACAAGTGGCATTAGAAAGATAAGATTTCGTACTCAAAAAACTACTCCGCCAGTTTTGTGATTGCTTAACAGCGTGTAAATGATGGACACCAGCAAAAAGCGCCCAGGTTTGGCCAGTAAGAAAACTTTGCGTTCTTACGCATCATTCATATAGTCCAAACATGGCTCCTAGTGATTACCACATAACCTGCCCATGGCGAATGATTTTGCTGGCAAAAAATTCGCTTCAAGAGAAACTTGCGAAATTCGAAATTTTTATGACCGAAGTATAACGGAATTACCTTCAAAGTGGCTGCAAATTGTCAAACAAAAACAGTGCATTTTTGGCCTAAATCGAACCTTTCTAATTATACTAAATAAGGTTTTTGATGTCATGCAAAAATTCTTCTTTCTACTATAGTAGATGCCCTAAATTGGAGCTCAGCAAATTTTGGGAAATTTGGGAATTTTGGGAACAGACAAGCCTACTGGTTAAGAAATGCAAAACGAAAAACATTTTATTATAATTTGACATTTTTCAAATAACTCGAAATCCGATATTTCAAAGAATCGAATAGCTGATATAATTATAATTTTTTGTTATCATTTTCCCTGAAGACTGTGAAAAACTTATTCTGTAATATGAACAGTAAATCATAAGCCATGAGGACTGTTTTGAAATGTCCACATTACTAACAAAAAAAAAAAATAGCCTACATGTGAAGCAATGTAATTCGTAAGACATACCGATTTTGTTACGGTTCCTTTGTAACGAACAGATCCTAGTAGAATACATAAAGCAAAAAATCGTTAAAAGCGGAGGAATTGAGTACCGCGTGGAAATTCGTTCATTTTGTGAAAAGTAGGGGTGTCCACTTTCATTTTCGACTTTTAGATGTAAATATGCCTGCGACAAGGTAAAGAAACAACATCAATGATTATCTATTGTTGCAAGATTTCAATTATTGCATCTGTACGCAAAGCAAGATTCTCAGCTAAGTATCGACAACACTTAGAAATTACAGAGAAAATATTGATTTTTGATAAACCGGTAAATTTGTAACGGACGTACCAGCCTGATTTTTAAATATAAATTTTAGAGGACAATCCGTATATGGGAGGTTATAGAAGAGGTGTAGTAATGGAGTTATTTTATCCAGCGTTTAATGTTTGACAAATTTGGGTGAATTTAGTGGAACTGAAAGATATGAATCTAAGAATATATAGATTAATAAGAAGTATATATGGATTATGGAATATATTTACGTGGGAAGTGTCACAGGGGTACAAAACCCAGGTTATCGCAACGCAATCAACTCGATAGGTACCAGTAGTGAACAAAGATAGCTCATTTCAAAGTTATATTTTCTTGACGTACCGTACCGATACTTACTTTCATTCCCTCGGAGGAAGGCATAAGAACTCTTAAAAATATTTTGTAGAGAAATAGATTTTGCTTGAATAGGTTTGAACAGCAAATTTATCACATATTAAGCATTGCGTAAAATTTTGTTTGAGAGTAAAAGCAGATTCATTTGCCGCATTTCTTTAGAAGCCTCCCATACAAATTCATCAATGCAAAGAAACTCAGATTTTCTCGAGACTTTCCATTTAATTTTCTTATAATTACCTGTAGCTTTTTTTAGTTTCAACAAGTTATTAATTTGTTCCATTATTTTGTGCTAATTCCTTGAGGTACGGCGTACTGAACACAGAGTAATTTTAAAGAGATTGCAACAGATTTTTGTCAAACGGAAATGTTGGTGGAAATGGCATCGATGCTTTGCTGGAAATTTCGGAAGCAGTCCCTTTGAAGTTCGGACAAGTCACAAAAATCCAACTTTTTTCCAACATTTCTAAAAGTCGATCAGCCAAATTTCGATTTGTAGAGCCCTATTAAGGAAGTAGGAAAATTTGGCTTTTCTTATATTTGAACAAATTAGAATGTTGACTTTTGTGAATCGGCTTTCCATGCATTCTAAGAAATCGAATGTGAAGAATATAACTTTTTTTTACCCAATGGCATCAGATGGCTGGATGCGATGAACAAACCATCAACACCATCAACAACTCGAAAACTTTTTTTTAACAATCTTTCGTCTTTTTTTTTCTGAGTGCATTTAATATTTGGGACAATCAAAAATGAATATCCGATCACTACCTTTAATATTCCTGTAGTCTTTGCCTTGTTTTAATATGTGCAGACAACATCCAAAATATTTATTTTATAGCTGGCCTTTTTCAAACACAACCCTATTGAATACGATATAACACCATAGTAAGATATGCCCGATGAAAGAAAACACAACAGATGAACCTACTCAGGCGTGCTGCAATGATGAAAACCCACCTCTTTTGAAAACATTCAGCCAACTGGCAACAATTTTCTTGTGATGGGCACGCTGCTTCAAGCACCACGCTGACATGTGCTGTATGCCATCCTGTGTGTCTTTCAGAGCCTCCAAACGCGTTTCAAATAAATCCGCATCGAACTCTTCTGTTGGGCTAACAGAAGCCATAACTGTTTAAGATATTTATCACTTTTCGAACTTCTGATTCCACAAAATCTATTAATTATAAGCATGCAAAATAAAACTCGCGCGGCATAAAAAAACTCCGATTTGTCTATACACAAGTTGTTCTACTTGCGGCGGAGGCCAATATCTGCATTAGAACTTTTTGCGGACTTCGAAGCACAAATTCACTGGATGCACCGATAAATCTGCGGTATGTTATTTATGTTTTACATTTACATTGGGAAAACAACATTTATAAGAGTTTAATTATGCCAAATTCTGCTAATATACGCGCGGTTTCAGAATTTTTCACACTTTTTTGATATTTTCCTTCATTTGCTTTCTGTTGTTTTTTCGTAGGCAGCTATTTTATATTTTGACGTTTTTTGTGGGGGAACAAATTAAGAGTTTGGTGTTGCCATATTCATCGTTATTTTCCAACACCAAAAGTGAGAAAATGCTCAAAGCCCTTCTTTTGCAATTCCCAACACTGATATCACAATGCATTATTATCTTTTTAAACGGTTATTGCATTAGAATTTAATTATAGATAAATTTGTATAATTTTTTATTATAACAACTATAATCTAAAACTGTTATGGTACTAGTACCATTATTTACAATGTTTTCCTCGACTATTTTATAAACGTACTGACGTACTGAAGATACATTTTTCTAACTAACGCCATCTAGCATAGAATAGTCGCCTCTTCCATGGCGGTATGTTACTTTACATACACAATAGTTTCTAATAAATGAATTTACATCTGCAGCCACGATGAAATACAACTTAATGGAGGTATTGATATCAAAGGAAGTCAATGATGACACTATCTCTATAGTGAAAAATTTTTGTGTAGAACAACAGAAAAACGAGAAAGTACACAAAACGGAAAGCTTATGGTTTTCTTGTTATTTCTTATGTCTTATTTTAACAAATATTAAAATTACCGTTCCAAACAACTGTCGGAACATTAATTTTGCTTTGAAGCTATAGAAAAAGTCTCCGATGGAACCCTATATTTGACACAAATTTTCTATTCACGTAATCCCTTTGAGTCCAATAAGGCAAAATAGAATAACATTGGAAAACTTGTGCAAGGGCAATTCCGCTTTCGGAATTTGCATGCAATTTATTAAAAAAAGGAATTCCATTTCATGTCAACACAAGACACTATGAGTGGGTTTTCGAATTGTTACCCGTTCGGTAGACATTTGTAGATTTTGTTCTAAAACACAAACAATTCGCTTAAAAACTTATTTAAATTCTTATCCAACAACTGGCTACCACCAAAGCATAAATTTGACCATATAAAGGAAAGAAAATCCGTGGCGCCCAATTAACTTTTTAAACGCAAATACAAAATTGTAAAACGCGGCTGGAAAAGACAATGTGGAAATTTCGACGAATATTTCACAATTTGGGAACTTTTTCGCTAACTGCATTCTATAGGTATACCAAAAGGACTACTACACGGACTATACGATTCGCAAATATTAATTATGAATATGTATGTGTAATTTTAAACTGTTGTAAATGAAAAGAAGGAAAAATTCATAAGAAAAGCAAATATATTAAGTTTGCGAAAAAAGACAAAGACGTAAATGGAATAAGACTCGGGCACAAACATTGGTGACTACCTATAAAGCCTGGTGCAAAAATCTATAAAGCCTGGTATTAAGTTTTTTCGTGTGAAAATGTTTGCTTCAATATTTGTGACCAGGCAACAATAAGCAGAATTTATATATTAATTATTCTCTGTCAAATATCACACAGTTTATGAAGAAGCTCTTGTGCATCTAAAACCTTATGAAAGTTGTGCTCTATCAGTAACAAAATAAAAACATTTTTTTCACGTTAATGATCTTTGTATGGTTTCTTATAGGAATATATTATAGGTATACACTACCAGTGCGACACTTACGTCTTTGGATGTCGGTTATAATAAAATTAGCAGTGCTTTTAAACATAGATTTGGGAAAATTATTATTCAGAGAGATTTTGCCGAACGGTGACAAAATTGTCACAATTTTGAAAAGTCACGATTTTAAATTTGTAATATCGCAGCTTCGTAAAAATTTCGCTGGATTATGTCACAAAATCGAAATTGTTGCAATTCCACTTTACATTATAACATTATTTAAGAAATAGTGTATACAATAGTGCAAATAAAGCCACTGTGAGATTATTAGTTTAGTCAGTTTAGATATCCAATTCCATTCCAACGATTTTAGGAGAAAATCGCATTCATATCAAATAGATTTGTCGAACTTTATAATATTTTGATTTTATTCCAAAAGACATATTTTTCATTTGATCAAGAAGGGTAATCTTCTGTGTAGGTTGTCACAAATGAATTTAAATACAATTTCTTCCCAGAAACTGAAGGAAAGTTATTGCGAAATGCTTAATTTTTCACATTGTTTTCGATAAATTAATGCCGGCAGTTTGAATGAGCTATAAACCAACCAGCTAAGCTAGACGTTGAGGGAAAATAAGAACTGTTACTTTGATAATTAATTAACTTACTGTTCGAACTTGAGTTAACGGAACTAATAAAACACAAAAAGACTGTATGTTAAAGAGTAGAAATAGTAAGAAATATTGTAAGAATTTACTCTCCATGATTGCCAACAAAGATTCGTTGTTACCACACACCGGGTCATTAGCGTGGCTAGCTGTCAAAGTTGATTCCTCCGTACCTCTTGTAATCTCTTTGGATAAAACAGCCCTAATGTAAATAAACAGCAATTGAACAGTAATAAACATATTTCGGTGCAGATTTTATCCAGCGCATTCGATTTTCCTTAACAGAATTAGTTTCGTTTCAATGATCTATCCACAAATTAATTGCATATATCTTTTAGTTTATCGGCAATTTAAAGCATAGTTATAATTGAAGCCAAACTACATCGAAGTTAAACATTAAAAATTTTAATACGTTTTATAAAATGGCAGGCGCAGGTTATCTATATCGTCTGTTCATAACTCAGATATTTACAAATCTGTGTTAGAAAAAATTCCTTGTGAAAAAAGATAGTGCGGCTGGTGAAAAAATAGATTAAGAGAAAATTCAGTATTAGCTTTAATTGTCTTAACTGCGAGGGAGTGGAGAGTACCATCCAATTTTTCTCTCCGCAAATTGTTGGACCTGATCTTGTGGTCTGGCTACCGCTCAAACTATATTACACATTTTAACTCATCATATTCCATATTTACGCTTTCTAATGTTAACAAATCGTTACTGTTCCTAAAAAAGGTCATTCGGTTGGTTGACTTCTCTGAGCAAATTAATCCAATTTTAGTTGATCGATTAATTGAATGCGAATGAATAAAGCAGCAAGAAAACATTGAAAGTTCTTTGCAGAAAATCATTTTTCAGCATTTAGATAGAACATAAACCTCATTTATATCTAGAGATTAAACTGAAATCACAGTAATTACCACAACATGAATGTATATTTCAAATCCAATTAATTACGCTTTTCTCAATGCCTTGACATTTTCTTTCCCTTCATTACCAGCATTTTTCAATACTTTATAAATCTTACTAACAAAATAAAACAACGTACCAATTGTCTTTGTATTTTTTGCTGTTTTGTCTCTAATAAACATGATGATGCTGTTATTTATTTGTTTATTTTTTCTCCTTTTTTCTCAGGGTTTCTTTTGTAATTAACTATGTAAATACTTTATATAAACAACTATAGAAATGTTTGTTTTTGATGTAGCTTAAATAGGCTGTGTTACAATAATATAATATTGTTACGAATGCGGTATTGTTTAATAAACCATAAATAATACAATAATTATAGAGATAATTATAAGTTATAATTGGATATGTATAAGTTAAGCGCGGTTTATCTATAAACAAAGGGAAAAATGCCAATTTTAAACGCTGCTATGATTTTTGCTTTGTTTTCTTTTGTTTCACATATAAAGACAAACATTTTACATTTATTCATACAAATAGGTATGTATATTTTGACTAATTACTACATTTTGCATAGATCATGTTTAACAGCAACCACAACTACTATTGTATTCATAAAACGTAATTATAATTACAAAGAGAGTAAATGTATAAGAAATCACTCAATTTGTATATTTATTGTTACGAGAGAGCCATGTATTGATCCCTAGCAACATGCAGCTGCTGCTTAATTTGCGTTTAGATTCAACAACTTTCCTCATAACCTACTCGTTCGTAACAATAACTCAAATGTGGCAAAAGAGATCTACCAAAGAGAGTAAATGTATAAGAGGACAAATCACAACATGTAACTGCTGCCATATTCACATTTAGCTTGAATGCTTTGCATATAATTTACACAATCGTAACAATAACTCAAATGTCCCAAGAGATTTACTCGAAAGACAGCGGCTACATTTGCGCTCTTTAACTTTTACTCTTTTTGGTTTTACTCAAAAAGGCAGCGGCTACATTTGAGATCTTTACATTTACATTCTTTGATAATTATGCAGTATGTATATATGTATACATCTGTATTACTGCGTAGGTAGGTTTATATATGTAGTATAACTTATAATAAGCGAAATCAATCGCTTTAGATTTGTATTCAAAGCAGGTAATTAAACATAAAATCTGAAATAAGTTAGTTAAACGTACTCTAAATACCTATGTACATTATATTTTAATATACAGATGAGTTAACTCATCTATATGAAATGAAAAACAATAATTATAAATAAATACAAATGAAGGTTTGGTAGGAAACTATGTAAATGTTTAAACAAACAACAGGCAATTTTAGATAACGGAAGAGACATTATTTTTGAAAGTTTTACGGAACGATGTAATGCAAATACATATAAAATAAATTTGCTATACACATCTTTAGCCCAATTAACACACAGTTATAAATTTATGTTTTACACCCCAGGGGTTTAGATTTTTAATCTTTCATACAAAACTAGTCGGAAAATGTAATAAATGTAATAAATGTAATAAATACCAAAAATATAAATTTTTATGTCATTGTTATGACTGGGGTTTTTCAAATATTTTTATATACCAATTGATTATGTTTCATTACCTTATAAGCCAGGATTTCCTTTAGCATAAATAGATAATTTTTCTTAGAGAGAATCTAGAGATGCGTAAGCAGAATTTTATTAAGATAAAATGTTTTTTTAAGAATTTCCCGTTGAATATAATGTAAGAGAATATTCAGGAGGAAGTAATAATTTACAAGTAAAATCCTCATTGAGGGAAAACAAATATATTTGTTAGAAGATAAATTACTTCATTTAATTAGAATCAAATTGCAGTACAACATTCATATACAAAATTTACTTCCTACTCCGACTTCCTTTTAGCAAAGCAGGATTGTATTCGCCCAAGTGAATTTTCCTTAACTTTGAAGGAAACAAAGTTCACACCCAAAAGGAAACAATTTTCATAGGTATTGTATTCGCTGTGTTAACATAAACTAGTCCTTAAAAACCATCGGACTGCTTAAAGAATATACTGAGAAGACTTCTTTCTGATTATCTTGTTAACTCATATAACCGGCATTCTAAACATTTCCTTAAAAAAAACATTAACCTTAACTTTGAAAGAATTAACATGCATTTGTTGAGAAAGCGACACTGTTTCCTTTTGAAAATTAAAGCAGTTTTTAAATATTAAGAACTGATATCCCCTCTTGGTTTTAAGTATATGTACTATTTCATAAAGAAAAATGATAGTTTCTTTAGTAATACAAAACCAGGGGTATGGGAAGAAACCAAATTCTGCTTTGCAAAACAAGTTATATTCTTCATAAGTAAAATAATTTTTCTTAAGTTATTTCTTAGATACAAAATGCCATTGTTTGTTTGGGATGTTCTATGAGTAACAAGCAGTCACTATTTTCTAGTTCGCTAGTTTTATTTTATAGAAATAACTGCAAAAAATATCTAATAGAGATAGAAATCGGTTTTCATGAAAAGTTGTATTTGTTCTCCAACGTAAAACAAATGTGATTCCTTTACTTCACTCTTGTTCTTTAAGGTGATTTTGTAAATTGTCTGTTATCCCTTAAGTAAAGCTTTGCATTTCTCATATACGAGTATATGAGAATATTTTCCAACAGTAAATGAAGCTGGTTTTTACTGGGGAACAGATAACGTCTCTTAGGAGAAAAATTTCATTGTTCATAATGATCCTTTTGTCTTTTAATGATTTTTTAGGTATAAAAGTAAACAGTTTTACTGCGGCCAAGCTAAAGTTTTCTTATGATAGAATTTAAAAAGGGAATGAACTTTACCATGGCCGAAAGTTATTTCCCCAGAAAATTAAAAATTGGCTTACTTGCTTAAATTAGGCTATAGACTATTAATTAAAAAAAAACTTCAAAATTATCGTCAATTACTTCCACCCCTTCTAGTCTGTTGTTTGTTTAACTACATAAAGTTGTTTTAAATGAGGAAATGAAAATAACGTAGATTTAAATAAAATGCAAATATTTAAGTCTTTTAAACTTAATACTATATTCTTTAAACATGCATACATTATTTGTTTTTAATACAATTATACCATAGGTTTAGTTTTTGCGTTTTTCTTGGTTTTTGATTCTTATATAAATTGTAAATTGATTTTGATTCTTCAAATATGTTAATATTGGTTTGTTGTTTTGCTTTGATCACTTAAACATTAGTAATAATAATAATAGTTCACTGGGATTGTCTGCCTACATTTTTCGGTTTGTGTTAAGTTTCAATAATAATAACGAACATAAAACTTTAAATGTTTTATCTTTGTTGTTTTCTTTTCCTCTCTTTAACTCTATGCCTAAAATATTACACATTTATTCCTGTGTAATTTCTGGTGTTCTTCGAGGGAACGTATCTTCTCGTCATACCATTTTATGAAACGTTGGTGATATGTATCACGTTCGTATTGATATCGCGAAACATGGTATGCTTTGTGATAGGTTGTTATGGGTAATATCTCTTGTTCTTGACGGCTCATGTTGGCCGTTATATCTTTACACTATTTACAGTGTATGGTGTACGTGGGTTCGTTCGATTTGACGCGCAACTTTTGCTTGTAATGATATTCCTTCAAATAGGATTTAAGACGTGATGGCAATTCGAGTTCATTGATGCCATCGTATGTGGTGTTGGAAACGATGGTGGCACGACATAACTGCTGCAGTGAAAAACAGCTTTTGCGGTGCAATGGTATGGTTAACATGGGCTCAAAGAACATTACACAGGCTGGATCTTTGTAATGCTCCAGGAGACCGGTAACAGTGGGTGCGGTAAAAACGCAGGGATCATGACAATCGAAGCTGAAAGAATGAACAACAAAAATACAAGTTAACAAAAATAATTTTTTTAGGTGTGAAGTTAAATAAAGCACAACTTATTATATTTTACATTAACATTTTTCATTTTACCTAAATTGATGACCACTATGTTCGATGCGTGCATGCAACGATCTGCCATACTTTCGGAAGGTAACTGAGAATAAAAATTCCTCCTGGGCTGAATCTCTCAAAAGGAATGTACCCTCTGGTTTGCCTTCCAACAAACGTTCCGCCTCATAGCGATCCATTTTGCCCCAATAGAAACTTGAATTGGTAATGCGCTCCAAATCCGGCACCAAATAATGTACAAAATCCACTTGTGAATGCACAATTGGACCTACTAGCCCTGATACTGGCGCTGATGATCTGTGTGAGTGACTGGGATGTACAGGAACTTTCACCATAATATTATTGCTCGAGGAGGAAGATGCAGGCGATGAAGGATCATGCGCTATAGATATAATGCTGTTTGGCGTTGGCAGACTGGGGGTGGGTCCTGGAGACACCACTGAGGAAGGGTTGTTGGCTGCGTTGGAAAGAAGCGGTGGATTTACAATAGCACATTGAACCACAACAAATTGCGGTGGCGTCGACAAGGGTATAATAACATCACTGCCATTTGTTGTTGTGACAGGTGCCCACACGGCTACTTGGTTTGTAGCGGCTGCCGCCGCTGCGGAGGCAGATGTGGAAGCAGCCGCTGCCGCCGCCGCTGCTGCAGAAGCCATCATAGCTGCCGCTGTTGCTCCAGTAGGGGGTGGTGGCACTACAAGCGCGGAATGAATAGAATTACGTTGGGACATCATATTGGTGATCGGATTTATGCTTCTGCTATTGCTTAGGGGATTAGAAATGGAATGTCTTTCTTGTGCTTTGTTCTGATGTTTGTTTTGTTCTTTGCGCTCCAGCTGCTGTTGTTTGCTGGCCTTATTCGAAGATCTGGAGAGTGAGGGGTCCAAAATACGACGAAAGGCATCACGACAACTGCACTTGCGACATCTTCGTTTTGCTGTGGCGCTTGTGGCACCGCCATTAGCGGCTAGAGATTTTGACTTCCGTCGACAGCAGACATTTGCTTCGACCTCAGGTTCTGTGGAGAAGAAGGAAAGAAGAGAATTGTGAGTGAGTCAGAGGAAACTGTAAAATCGGAAATAAAATATTTTTCTAAATTAGAATTGACTATAAGCAATGGCATTGTGGCGATCGATCGAGTATGCTTCAATGCAAATCAAATTCCGTCAAGGGCGAACCCATACCTACCTACCTAGCACTACAAGCGAGAGAATAAACTTCTAACGAGAATCATTCTCTTTTAAAGCTTTACCGATGGAAACATTTTTTAGGTCTATAGCATGTTTTAATGCGAATAAAATTCATTCTAGCGAAATATATTCACTAAACGCGAGTGTATAATGTATTTAGAATGTCTGCAATATAGTTTAAGGTCAACCTTTTTTAACATAAATCGTTTCCCTTTTAAAGTTTTGGAAGTAATAACGAAATCAGCACATTTGAAATTGGATAATTTGCAAATCTGGCGGAGATATTAAAAAACTGGCACGTAGCGAAAGATGGATATATCAGGGCCTCCTCAAAAACATATTTTTGTGTTTCTCTAATGCTCTGGTGAACAAAATATTGAAAGTTGGAATATCGGTCTATATTTGGGGTCTATTCTAAGACAAACTAATTTCGAAACTAATGTGGACTAAAACGAAGACTAAAACTCCAATACACAAATATTTCAAGTTTTCACAGTAAAAACTTTCTTCAAACATTCAATAAATTGATAAGAATATCAGCCTTAAATACACATATAATAAGTACACCCTATATTTTTTGAGACTCGTAGACGAAAATTTCTTTAAATTAAAAGAAAAAACGAATACTAATTTCTTTTGGTACAACATTGAAAATAAAATAAAGTATTTTTCAAAAAGTAAAAAATTAATCAAAAAAACTTTGGATAAAATAATAAGTACATTCAGTTAAAATAAGCAAAAAATCAAGTTTTTTCTGCTAAATTGGCTGAGTTTCGTTTAAAGCCGGTATATCCACCTTTGTTTTCAATTATTTTGTGGATTCTTTTTGGCATGCTGGCAATAAGCTTCCTGCAGTTTTCTACGGGTATTTCATACCAAGTTTTTTGAACAAAACTATATGGCTGATGCCTATTTTTAAGAACCTTCTTTCCCATTCTTTGTTTTAACTCTTCCCAAAGATTTTCGATTGGATTTAAGTCCGGAGATTGACTTGGCCAGTCATCTTGGAACCAATCCTTTACAAACTTAGAAGTATGCTTCGGATCGTTATCCTGCTGGAATGTCCATCTAAGAGGCATACTTTCCACAGCATAGTTCAACATCGTATTTTTCAAGATATCTTTGTAGTAGAATCTGGTCATAGTGTCGGTAATTCGATGCATCGGACCGACACCATACCACGAGAAACAACCCCAGACCATAATATTGCCACCCCCGTGCTTGACCGTCTTCTTTGTATAGCGAACATGGAATTCCTTACCCCAGGGCGTCGAACACTCCGTCCGGACCAATTGGAATGACTCCCTGCAAACGCCAATCTAGCCATTAAATTCTTTTGTCTAAGCAAAGGAATTCTTCTGGCTATCTGTCCTGGTAAATGCACTCCTTGTAGTGTACGGCGAACTGTTCGCGATGAAATTACATTTCCAATTTCTGCTGAAATCGCTCTTGAAGACACAAATAGACCCTTCTTCGCAAGTGTGTGTTGTTTATCACCTTAAGTTTAGTCTCACAAAAACTAGAACGTGTGTGACACAACTTGTAACTTATAAAATCATTATATCAGACGTTGTCATAATCAGTAATATTTAAACTTTTTAACTCTAAACTTCTCCATAAAAGGATTACTAAAAATCTGATCTCAAATCTCTGGAAATAAAAATTGATAGTCTGCTTAAAAGGGTCTTTTAAGATAATAACTTCTTCAAGACCTGCAGCAGATTTGAAAAACCTCAAACTTTTGGGATCAGTTGACTGAGTCTTAAAATAGAATACTTGTAAAGCTCACTAAATAAAAGAAGCTTTCTAACATCTCATTCATGGGATGCAAAAATTTTATTATAAACGATACTTCGATTTTGATCGAAAAACAAAAAAAAAAAACACTATGTAACTTGAAGATATGGTTTCTCTCGTCATTTTTAAAGAAAAATAGCCGACATGTTCAACTAGAACAAAAAACACATTACAAATACTGACTCATTGCGGGTCTATCGAAGCTCTGACACCTTGCGATTCCGAACCCAAATGAATTAGCAGCAATGTTTGTTGTCATAGTCGATAAGGAGAAGCACTTCAAGCGAAAATATGTATTTAGGAAATATAAAAAAACAGTTCTGTTCTATTACTTTGAAATGATTCATGATAAAACGTAAACTATTAAATAATATAATAATTATGTCAGTTTTAAGTCTTTTCGATAGTCCTTTGATAGTCATAGCTGATAAAAATAGTAATTGAAATTATCTGCAATAATTTTGATTCTACACAATTTCTCTCTGGAATGATTCACGGTAGTTAAATGAAGCAATTTCGAAATGTTTTAACAAAGTGCAAGAGACAATGCCACTTGAATGACACGATTTGATTAGAATTCACTATAATAAAAGCAAAGCATTTAAATTACCTAGAAATTTAAATTTTAATTTGAATTACATTGAAATCTAAGTTTTAATTGGAATGTATTGTATTTCACTTTCACATGAAATTATTTATGAAGTCATCTGCATAGAAATTTTTGCTTCGCTCTAAAATATTAGAAGAGAATACGAGTATGTACAGAGGATCCGTCCGTTCGTGGTTGCCAAGCAAAAGCAAGAACTTCTTCACACAAAGCAATTTTATACAATAAAGTGTTGAAAAACAAATAATGGTAGTTTGTTACAACTAATTTTATACGTCCAATTTATAGTCGGGGCCGATCACTAAGACTGAATTTGCTACCAGTTTTTGCAAATGAGAACGAGTGTTTCTAAAAGACACGAGGCGTAGTGGAATTACCTTGAAAATGGCAACAAGCTATCGAACAAAATGGTGCATATTTAGTCGCATCGGACTGATAAATCATTCTAATTATGCAGTTTACTACATCTTATATTAAACATCGTGGAACAAACGGTAATAGCCACCTAATGTCGACAAATCCGTGCAGATAGGAAAATACATGGTGAAAACCTTTGGCAAAATATGTAAGACCGTAGTATACGTGTTTACAGAATGTAATAATGATCAAGGATAAGATTTTTTGTGGACATATAGAAATAACAGTTGTGCATATCATAATTAAGCTACAATTTTTAGACCATTGCAGATTTCAGCTTAGAAAGCTTGAAAAGATCCGAACGTTTTGCCTTTTTCCTGTCAATATGTCTAGACTGCCAATATTTTGGTTAAATAAATTGAATTTGAAATTTCGTTTACTCACCTTCTGAAGCTTGAACAATATTACCACCACCACTTGCACCGCTACTACTGGGCGGTATAGGGGGCGGTAGTTGATGATGATGCTCCTCTAATACTTCACAGTATTCCACAATTTCTCCAATATTCTGCTCAACTATCTCATCATTGAATTGCAATGTATTTAAACGTCCCAGTCGTTCAGTTAATGCTATCGTAGGTCCATCAACCGTCGTCGCCGCCGCCGTCGCCGCCAAAGATGATGAAGCATAATTTGTACTACTGTTATGGGGGCTACTACCACCGCCTGGGTTCAAGTAATTGTTATTTGTGGTCATTGAAGCAGCAGACGAAGTTGATGGTAGAGAACTGCCAGCAGTTCTGTGTAAAGTTGTCGCCGATGTGGTGGTCATATTATTACTATTGTCGCATCTGCTGGAACTACTGCTATTAAGGGTAAGATTCAAAAATTGCGCAGCACCACTTGTTGTGGCCGCCGTTGCTGCTGTTGCCACAAATTCCGTTGAATTTAGATTACAATCAGATGTTAAATTTTCTAAGGAACTGCCCGCCTGTTGTTGTTGAGGTTGTTGTATTTCATTTCCGTTTTCCATTTTGGCCAATTGAATTTTAATGATTATCTGACGGCCACAGGGTAAATTATTGACCGATGTTAAACTACTGCTGTTGCTATTGCTGCTGCTCCTGCTACAACCACCACCTATCGATGATTGTTGTAAAATGTTGTTGGCTACAGCGACAGCTGTTGTTGATGATGATGATGTGTTGCAGCAGGTAGTTGTGTTAGTGGTTGCCGTGGGGCTTTCTTGTATTTGAAAATTGATGGTCGACCCTACAAAGTTACTGTTGTTATTGTTGGCACCGTTAGGTATAGGTATTCTCCCTGTTGTTGCTGAATATGCTTGTTGTTGTTGAAAGGTATTTTTGGTTGTTGTTGTTGTTCTTTGTGCTTCACTGATTGCCGATGTTGCAATATTATTTGCAGCAGTTTTGCTGAAGCGGTGACCCATCTGAATATGTGTTCTTTAAAGGGTTAGATGTTGACAGAAGGGTCGGCGATTCCGCATTAATGTTAACTGGGTATATTTGTTTTGCTATTGGTTTGTGCATACATGGCTCAATAACTTATAGCTCTCTTACGCTGTCTTTTTCTCTGTCTCTTCCCGATAGATTTGTTATAAGTACTCTAAGTCTCCTATTGCTGGTGGGGTATTACACGTGTTCCGGCAGATAGTAGATTTAATCTGTAATTGTAGTGCAAACAAAAATTCATTAGAATTGTGTGATAACTAATACTTTCAGTAAAGTGGACGGGGTGTATTAAGGGGATTGGTTTTTATTTCATTCACATAAATTGGGTAGTAACAGAGTTCAAAATAGAGAGAATTGGGCAGAACTGATAGCATTTTACGATACACCTAAAATAACTTTTTATGTTATGGTATTTGCAATAAGTACGACTTGGAAGAAATTGCAGGTAAATTGAACATTAAAGAGTTTGCAATAGAAGCCGTAAGTTTGGGATTGTAAACATTTTAAAATACTTTTACTTTTCTTCGATTAGATCTCTTAGTTACTATTCACACAACCGCATAACATGCATCTACGTTTTTGAGGGTTATTTCATAATATTTCGGTGGCTTAAAAATCTTAAGAACATTTGCAAAGTCAATATAAATTTTGATATAATTGCTTTCAATTACATTTTGAAATAGCCAGAAATATGTGGAGTTATTTCACTTGCGCTTCATACACGGTGAATATTTTAATTTATATTATGACAGCCCTGTAATATACGCGCTGGTTTTTAGTCAACGCCAGAGCTCGTATTTGCTTACTAATGAGTATCTTATACTAACCGTAAGCTGTTCGCAAGTGGACTTCCTTCAATGCAGCTTTCTAATCATTATAAAAATTTTATCATTTCTGCCTTTTCGCATATTTTTTCAATTTTCAGTGTTCATGAATCCTTCATAAGCAACTTATAATGCATAAACGGCTTTCCTCATTCCCTAATGCTTTGACTCATTTCTCATTTCATGAGCATGAGATATCCATTTGATGAGTTACTCTTTAATCATCAAATGCGAACTCTTACCGGCCCAGTAAATTTATTTAAAAATGATTGTGGAAATTTGGTTAATATTAATTTGCGAAAATGTTAATATATTCGATTATTTCAATATCAGCTAGAGAATCACATAAACCTTGACAAAATAACAAAGTTAAATATAACAACAAATTGTCTGTAACAGAAAGCTGTCTGAATAAGTCTACAATCCATTTTATTAACTAACTTTTTAAAGGACTTCGAAAACATTTTTTAAACCATCTATTCATTTGGTTAACTGTAGTGTTATTATGTTTGGAAGAGTATTTCTGTAGAACCAAACATTAACAAGGAGTAAGTCAACAGTTTTGTAAGCAAAATTCATTCACATTCGCAAACTTCTTCATGAAGTCACATAAAGTTTGCACAACATTTTACATGTAAATATAGTGGACCGTAGAAATGACAAAACATTCACTTACAGAATTATTATATTTATTAATATAATACAACTTTTGTAAATAATATGCAAGTTAAGAGAATGTAAGTAACATTTTTATTTGAAAATTTATATATATAAAAATCAATTGCTGTGCGTTAGTCTCGCTAAAGCTCGAGAACGGTTGGACCGATTTGGCTCATTTTGGTCTTAAATTATTGGTAGAGTATTCCGGAAGGTTTAAAAGGTTTTATTTGAAGTGATAGATGGCGTTGGAGATGAGATTTTTGCAATTCATTTTGAAGGCAAAACAACATTTGTCGGGTCAGCTAGTAACAAATATTTTTTAGAAAATAATATTTGTAAATCACGTTTAGTTGGCTTCTTACATGCAAAAATTTATTGGGAGTCCAAATAAGACTTATGTTACGGTTGAAATTGACAGGTATAGAACGTCATTTTGTAGGGCTGGACATCTGGCAACAATACAGTCGTTAAAAATTGGCGACTTTATATGATAACGTTCTTTATATAACTTAATTAAGTATTGAAAGTATTGAAATTTCAAAAAATTGCCTATTTTCGAAATTCCGTTTAAGTAATCTTTATGCAGAATAATGTCAATGTAAAACATCATAGAAATCATAGAGTATGTGAACAAAACAAGAATAAAGTCTATATGTACAAAATTTCTGTGCAGAATAATCTTCAGAACATCCGTCTGGGCGTGGCGGAAAAAAGTCTTCAATGCCCACTCCAACCAACTGCGTCTTACTGTCAAATGTAACAATTTTTAATTCTCGCATCCTGTTTATAGAACTTACATGCGTTTTGTGTGGGAAAAGAAATTCGTAATTTTTGTTTCTAATCTATCAGTATTGAAGGAAACTATAATAACTCTAAACATTTTTAAAAAAATTCGCTGTGTACCACAACGTTTCCGAATTTTTAATATAAATATAATACAATATAAATATTGCCACTTAGATTCACCACAAATATCCGCATCGAAATAAGCTCTTTTTCCGCGAATTTGTATGTGCTTTTGAATTTGTTTATAATATGCACAACAATATTTGATTTCTATGTAATCAGATAGAAAACTAATATCTAATTCGTTATATTAGAAAGAACTTCACTTCAGTTTTACAAATTTTCCACTTGTTTTAAATTATTCAATATTTGCAAATGTTTCATTTCAGCATCTTCATTTTTCTGGTTTAATTAAGTTTTACTTGGAATTTTATTTTTGCTGTTACCATTCATAAGGGAGTATGAAATTCTGAAAATTTGTTCGAAAGCTTTTTCTACCCCGGGTAAGTAATTATAAAACATCAGGTATTTCTTGGTACTGCTGCTGATGACCACACTGGGGTGCAACTTTTCATGGAAATTATTGCTTTAATAGAAAACATTGCAAACTCGCAAAATCGTCACTGTTATAACGATTACATATAGCCGTGAGGCAAAATTGTAGCAAAACCGGTGAGTTGAATCCATTGAGGGGAGGAGCATGAGATGGGTAAAGTTGAACTGTGTTGAGAAAAATAACCAAATATCTGGAAATTTGTTTTTTTTTTGCAACAGCAAGAGGCGAAATAATAGCAATAGTTGCGTATTAATGCTGAAACCAACTAAGTTAACTAATAGCAATAAAAATGTGTATTATTTTTATGAAAACTAATCTATTACAGATACAGCTTCCATTACGACTTTTTACATGGGGAAATTAAAATTAGATATTTCATTTTGACCGAAATCAATCAATTTTCGTTGAAAGTAACAAAACATCTGTTCTTAGCTCATATGGAGTAATACAACGTTGCCTGGGATATTGTTCTGATGATTGTTTGGAAACGGTCAGCCCAACAGGTCACTAGAAGTTCGAAAAAATCTCTCTACCCATGTGGCAGTCCTAACGATGATATCATAACGATGACATCAGATAACTTATTATTGAAAATTGAGCAATTTAGAGACTAAATTTTAAGACATCTATTTAAGTTTTGCTTTGCTGGTTTCCAAATATTGAAATATATAACTCCATCAAAAACGTGTATTCAGCAAAATTAGCGAATATTTTTTGTGAAATATGACCAGGAGAGTAGGATCAGCATAGATTAATTCAAGGTTCTTAGGAAATACGATAACTATACTATAACTGACATCATTACAACATTCGAATGTCATATTAAAAACATATATTCGTGAATTATATATAGCAAACTTTAAATATCCAAATATATTTGATTTTTTTTTATAAAATATTTGTTGTGTATTTCCATATAGAATTGTACACTCGCCTAAGATACTATCTTGTTTACAGATATATACATACATATATACAAATTTTTCATAACAATTGTTTCCAGCTTGGCGTTTGGCCAACCTTAGCCGCCTTAGAGCTTCCTCCCAAAGCAGGTGCTGGTTCTCGGTGTTTGAAGTCAAGCTGAAGAGTAGCGCAATATTTTACAATCGATATAAATATAAATGACTAATTTTACAACATCTTTGTAACGGATGTGCTTTCATTTCGACCTCGACTGTTCTATAGCGTTCACTAGTGTTACCGTTCTGTTTTCTAATGAAAATGATGATAAAGACGAAAAGATCACAAGACACAACTGAGGCATAATGAATAATTCTGAGAAGTAACGGAAGAATACAAAAATCGTATTCGAATTCTAAGTATTCGGATATGTACCTCCTAGTATGTACAATGGTGTACTCGTATAACAAGCGACCAACAGCAAATACAACAGTTCAATTCAGCCATGTTTCAAAATTGTAGAAGTGAAATGAATTAAATGAGTTTTTACTGGAAATAATGTTGCTTACAAGTCGTCGCCCATACCGTACGGATAGTACACAACGTCGTCGTCGTTGTCGCCCTCTACTTCTTGTTCGTTATGTTCTTAATTTTCCATTCAATACCATCGTAGTATTGAATTCGAGGAAAACACTTTGAAGCAGTTATTTGTTATTATGCTTTAGCGTTGTTTTCTTTCTCAACATTTCGTCGCTGCTCCACTCTACTTCTCAATTTGTGTAGAAAAATACAATAATAAACAAGAAAAAAATTGGAAATAATACAAAGAAACACAAAGTAATTCAAACGAAATGTTCGTTTATACCATTTGAAATCTACACAACGAACGAATGAACGACGTCAGAAAAGCCAAAGCATTTTTATTAATTCTTCGAAATCGAAGAATCCATTCGAACACCATCTATTCATCCACGGTTAGAATGGGGATGTTGTTGAAAACACAGTGGAACAAAATGAGTATAAATGTGAAAAATGAAGCCGAACAAAAAGAAGCAGGAGCTTTTCTATACGAAAAGTGACTCCATATACACCTTTAAAAAGGTAAAGTATTTCAATAGATAATTTTCCAAATGAAAATTACCTCAATATACACTTTTCTAAATGAAAAGCATCTCAATGTATGGTTTTTTATATGAAAAGTGTCTCTACACACATTTCTATATGAAAGGGGTCTTAATAGACAGTTTTATACATGAAAAGTGTCTTAATAGATATCAAATTTTCCGTTCAAGGGGAAGGAAAATTTCTGCAAACGGAATTCCATTCGCAGAATTTGAAAATTGAAAATTTTAAAATTTTGAATTCAAAAACGCCCAAAACGGTGATGACACTCTAAACGATTAATGTGATAGATTGAACTTTTTTTGTAAAAAAAAGAAACTACAAATAAGCTGAGATCAGTCAGACCAAAGTGTCGGCCCATCATCCCCTAAAAATTGTTATTATGTTTTTTAAAAATTTTGTCAAATATTCTTTCGATAAATCGAGAAAAACGATCGACGTTGCCATTTTTCTTGTACGTTTTTAATACTGAAATGGGAAACATATAAGATTTTACATCATAATGTGAAAAGAAAAGAAAAAGATTTTACATCATAATGTGTTTAATGTTGTATTTGCAAAACTGTGAAATTGTATTTGCCATTTTATTACAATTTTATTATCGGCATAAAACATCAAAAAGTTTAAAAATGTTGCTTAATCTATCTGTCTATCTATCACTCACAAAAATAACGTTAAGCCTACCGAAATTATCAGAATTTTATTCTAACAATATATGCATTTATGCTATCATTGCATTTTTTGGGGTTAATAATTATCAAAATTTTAAAAAATTTTCACCAAAATAATTTTTGGATCACATAGTGATGGGTAAAAAATCAAAAGAATGCTTTTCATTATCCAATTTTCATATCCGGTTGCCGGAGAATTTAAGACAGTTTATTTAAAATTATGATTTCTTGCAATATATTTTGAAAAATTATTTTCAACTATTACAGCTATTTAATTTTTTGAACATTGTCATACGGCTACATAATAAACATTTTAATATCGAGTTGTATTATTCGGTATATCGATGTTTTTACTTTTTCCATATCGCAGTCAGTATCAGTTATACATAAACAGTGTTGGAAAATGTAAAAATACATTGGAAATTTTTCAATATTTAAAATACTCCAATACTAAATTCCGAGAAAAGTCTGTTTTTTGTCCAATATTTAAAATACTACATACGTCCAAAACTAAAATACGTTTTATGTGAAGACTTTAAATATGTACTAAGAACGATCAATAATAAAATACCATTTTAAAGCAATTTTTGTGATTTGTTATAAATAAGATCCCAAGTGTTTACACGAAAATTCTTTAAGGAGACTCAACGTGAGTTCTATTATGTATTTACTTATTCATAAGTCAACTATCAAATTTTAAGCGGAATATGTACTAAAGTAGCACTTCTACCCAATTCCCGTTGCTAATATAGATTGAATATTCTCTTATTGATTAGTCGATTTCTCTTTCGTGGTCCCAAGAAAGCCAAATCCATAAATACAAATATACAAATTGTTCAAATAAAAGTTTACAAAAAATGATAATAAAGCAGCAGCGGATGCAATAACTGACAGAGTTCCACCTCTAGTAATTTTGCTTTTTAGTGCGTGGTATTTGTGCATGACCAAGCAGGTACATTCAGAGAATGTATTTTATCGAACGCAGTTTATGTTTAGATTTTTTGTAATACATTTTTCTGTGAAACCAACAAAAAAAAAAAAAACAAAAAAAAAGAGAAGAGAAAACAATAATGGTATTCAAAATTCCTGGAAATTCTGTTTAAACTGAGTAAGAATGGAAAATTGGCACACGCACAAACACACAAAAGCGCGCGCGCTCGCAAAAGGATAAAATTATAGCAGCAACTAACATACTGCTATGCTGTATGGCAGAATTGTTGGAATTGTGTACCTAGGGGAAGCATGAGCGCGTTGAGTTTGCTAACTATGAATGGATGAGAAGCAACGGAGGCGAATGTCAAGTTATGGAATTGAAGGAACATTTCCGAACAAATAATGGGGTACAAGTATTTTAATAAGTTTATGAAACCCGTTTTGGTTTAGTTGGCAGTGTGCACAATTTCCAACTGACAATTAAGCAACATAATCTATAACATCAACTGATAAACATCGTCGTCGGTACAGGAATGTTCATATAGTTAGTGTAAATGGGCAATGTTCAGATATTCAACAGGGATCATGTTCGTCATCCGTTTATATCCACTCCAATGTGGGCTTCCAACGACCTCGGTTCTGGCTTAAAGCAGAACATTTTTTGAGTGGTATTTTTCATATAGAACAGAAGTGAGAAAATAGTTTAAAAAATGTCCTGAACTGTAAGTTTTTACTTAGATATTTAGAAAAAAAAATTTTTGTCATAATCGACATATGAACGTAACATCCCTAATTGGATAAAAATTGTAATTAGACATAATTTGGTTCAAAATTAGTCCGGGATATAACCTGATATAAGTATAAAACTGTAGTTCAAATCATAAATTCAATCAGACGTCATTTTTCAAAAACCTGTTCGCGTAATGATGGCTGAGGACATGCTAGAACTAATGGATTGCTAAGCCGCATTCAAAAAACGCATTACAATTTGTGATAAGACGCTGATTTATGAGTTCGGTATAAAAACAAATCAACGAACTTTCTAACTGAGCTTAAAGTGTTAATTGTTATGGATGTGTTGTACATTCGGAATTGTTTTTAGAAAAGCAGACGGTACATATATGATACTAGCTGGGCATTACTCTGTGTTTAACAGGGCAATTTCGTCGACCACTATTGCAAAGCATCACCTCACAAGGTTTTCATTGTAAGCGAATTTGCGAATTTGGAGCTCAACAAACATCATCGGACGGCCACATTCACCAGATATGGGGCAACCGTCTTCAGTCGATAGAAAACATAAAATAGAATTCACGATGAGAACAAAAGTCTTTACTGGGAAATGCGTTTGATAAATATTTTGACATTAGGATTATTCGGAAGGGGAGCACATTTTTTTTTCTTTTTTTTTTTGCAATTCCTGGTATATTTTCGACAGATTGAACTTTCGAAATATACAGTGTGGCGCAATAGAACATGCATATTGCATCGTCTTTTTTTGCGGGGTAGAAAAGGCGCGGGCGAGGGGGCGCCTACATCGTTGGGTTGGCGCGCTCATGGAGTTTTAGTCGCTATGAATCACTTCGACGGGAAGCGTCGCGCATTTTGCGTGCGCGCATTTTACGAGAACTCTCGTTCATACATACATATATTGCTACTAGGCGACTATATTGCGCTGAATATGGACTACGGCGAATTAGTGAAGCTCCGAGTGCTAATTTAATTAAAATATGGGTAAAGCGTTTTGAAGAGACCAGTTCAACATTTAAACCACAAGCAAATGGTCGCCCAAGAACATCTAGGACCGAAGACAATGTTGAGAGAGTTATGGAGTCGGTACGAGGAAATCCACAAATGTCGACTCGCAAGAGGTCGAAGATGTTATTAAAAACAAAGGCGGATACACAAAATATTGATTTTGTTGCTATTGTTTTGCGCAAGTGAATTCCGACTCTGCTGCACATTTTTTCATATTTCTTTTAAACGCAATTGTTGTTGTTGTTGTAATGTATTGGTTTTATAGCTTAATAATACCTCTGTGAAAATAAATGGTAAGCTTTGTTTTAAATTTTTTGTTTTTATGAAAATTATATACATATTTATAGTCTGGAGTACATTTTGTTGCTTTTGTTTTGCGCAACACTGTATGTATATATAAAAATCCAGACCTTGAAAAATTACGAGTTCTAGTTTTTCTGTTCTTGGGTTAGTAAATCTCACCACTTGCGTTACTGCTTAGGCAAATTAGCCACCGGATACATGTTTGGTTGCCCTTCCTCACTTTATTACGGGTTATTGCTTAAGTTGTTGTTGAACTGTTTTCGTTGTATTGACAAACTTGGGGTCATATCCTCGCCATCAGCAACTCACATTTTAGCCAGAAATATTGTTTGGTTTTCTTATTCTTTGTCGGTAGAATTTCGTTATGGAATGATGAAGACAAAGAGCAAACGTGCACGTTAGTGAGTATGTGAGTAAGGGAGAGGGAGATAGAAAGCGACAGAGAATGAGAGAGAATGTGCCTTTGAGTTAAAATAATAGATGCTAAATACAAAAGAATTCATTTGAATTTGCTGAAATTTTAATGACAACAACGAAGATAATAATAATGATGATGAAGATGGTAGCCTTTATTACGCACATTTTCGACAGTGTCTGCCGCTTTTTGTGGAGTTCGCACAGGCAAACTGTTGTGTGAGTGCGACCGACTAAAGGAGCGAACAGATACCTTCGTAGGATTCACAGCCAATGTTGTCGTATTTGGCGATTTTTCGTCAAACATGGCGATTGCCAAGCATTTTTGACGACGAAAATTTCAGAATAGCTATTTTGTAAGTACGTTGCGATATGTTTATGTTCCGGACTGAGTGGAAAAATTTGCGTCCTTATTCTTTTTATATATGTATGTATATGATTACTGATCGCGTCGGAATGAAGTTGGTATGAACGACCCTGTTTAATACTTGATTATACTGTATTTGGGACTTTTGTAAAAAATTATAATCTGACAGCATTATTAAACGTGTCATTAAAACCACTAGAATTGTAGCCATAAATGCTTTAGAACATAAAAAGAAGTGTCAAATAGCAGTTTGTAAATGACGCCAAAAGATCAAGATTTTCGAATCTAGAAGTGAGTAGTAACACTAAAACAAAACGAAAGACATTGAAAACAAACATATTCTCGTATATAAACAACAGCAATAGATCAACTATGGTATCTGCAATGAAACAGTTCAAAAGCATCAAAAGTCAGAGTGGTGACGGGAATTCTAGGCAAGAGATTTATCATTTTCGATTTATCTAAATTAACCATTGTTCGAACATGAATATTTAGAATGTGTAAATCAATGTAATCAATGTAAAGGCAATGCTTCAAATGCATCTAAAAATTATGCGCGGATATTGCAAAGAGATCGCAAAACGTATTAAAAAGACAGTGAATAGTATTTTACTTTGTTATAACTAAGTTTTAAACTTATACAAAGTAGACCATTCAAATGTGCTAATATTTAGTACGATGATTTTATACACATTTTAATTAAACAATATTGTTACAGAACATCACAAAAAATAAAGCAATGTCCTAAATAACAACTGCAACTGCAACTCATATAACACGATATCATTTTTTCGCGATTTTGGGGTATTTTGGTAATATTCAACAATGCATTTGGCAATGGAGCTTTGAAATGGCCTGACAACAGTGTTCGTAGGCAAAGAAATTCTCGATTTTCTCCAACACGTAACTCAAATCGATACATCCGCAAAGGCGCGCGCGTGCGTCGGCGATTCTGTTGTCAATACCAATTTTCGGGAATTCATAATTACTAATAATTGCAAAATTGCAGGGTTTTGTATGAATTTTATGAAATTCGTTTTCACAAAGTAACAATCTTTATTTCTGGGAAAATCCAATCAATATGTGCCAGTGAGAGTCTGGTTGGAAATCATTTTATATCTCCAATTACTCAGTATTTTATGAAATTCTATGAACTTGTTTGTGCCATATTGGATTCGATGTGTGAATGTTCTATGTAGGTGGTGGCGTTGGTGGAAGTAATGAAAGTTTTCCAATATACAAAGAGTGAGTGAGTAGTGAATGACGCTGTTATTTGCTGGTATTCGTAGTAATGCTAATTTAAAATTTCCATAAAATTTCATACGGTATGCCAGAGCCTGCAGGCCAACCAATTCAAAGTAATAAAATGTTATTTTAACTGGAATTATAAACGTAAGGAATGCGTTTAAAGGTGGTTAAAAGCTAGGTGGTTAAAAGGTAAGTATATTAAAACTGGCTGCATTTGGAGTACACAAATCGTCTGCGTGGAATAGTCACTTTAAGTAGTCGCTGGAACGAGCACACACCGCAAGCGATTTGTAATCACGGTTACTGTGTTGCTTCCTATTTCACATTACATTTATTAATTTTCCATAAAAACGGCATCTATTAGTGGAAATCAATAAATTCACGTATAAATTATTTGCAATTTTATTTGAAGTCTCACAAACTGTTCACGCAAATCGACCTGATATTAAAAACTTTGGATTTTGCACTATCGGTTTTTCGCAAACATAAAACCTGCAGCGCAAACGGCACAAATCTCCTGCCAAGTACGCTTTGCGTACTCCATATCGCCCTTAACTACACAATCAGGCAAAATGAAGTGCACTAATTAGGATAGGCAAATGTGTGCGGAGAGCGGAAACAAAAATTTGTATTAAAACTTATTAACTTGCATCAGTCGTTTCCCTCATAATGCGAACTAGAAAGTGAAATTAGGGAATATAAAATGGAAATATATAAAATATGGAATGTAAAAATGGAATATAAAATTATTATATAATATAGTTGCAATGCGGTCGTGGCCCGCAAATGCTATGATCAAAAAAGTTCGGGCAAATTTTGTATGTGCAGTGTATGGTCGTTGCAATGATCAGTCAAACTACCGATTTGCACAGGCGGTTTGTGTAGTCTGAATGCCACTTTTGTTTGTCAAAGCGAGATTTATTTATTTACCAATTGAAGCTACTTTCCACTTAATTCCGTCCGTTTTTATTTATATATATATGCTTATATCAGAAATATGCAAAAAGTTCTTCTCCAGCGCCAAGAGACTGATTCAATGTTGCCAATTAAGACAATTCATTAATTGGCTATTTATGTTACTATATCGTTTTCGCAAACAAAAGGTATCTGTCGAATTGAGTGAAATGAACAAGAAGCAGAAAACGAAAAAAATAGTTATAGTCGTTAAAAAAAGCTCTAAGGATTAATTAATTTGTCCAAAAAATATTGTGCCAAATTACTAATTTCGCAGAAGTTTTCCACCTATAGTGCTGCTTATACCAATGCGATACGGTAACCTTTGCTTTGGTTGCAAGTGCTGGTTGAAAGATTGTTATTACAATTGAAAGAACTCGGTTTTTTTTATATATTTTTCCACAATTGATATATTGATTAAAATTGCTGTGTGGGGACCCTACAAATACATCATTTATTTAAATGCCATATAAACTTATATGCTATGCTATATATGATATTATCTGATATATGTTGCTTTATCTGCTTAAGCTTGCTGTTCACATCGCTCTGCTATGAATGCCTTCTTAAGAATCTACATATATACGCGTCCATTGGCCATTCAGTTGCTGTTTACCCTGTCGTGTTGGTGTATATATGCCCAATTTCTTGAAGTAACTAGCTATTGTTGACACTTTTTTTCTGTCAAGAATTTTATATTTGAAACTATGATAAAATATACCCTCATTATGTTCAATTTCGTTGGGGGTTATGTTAACTCTACTTTTGAGAGTTAATTTTGGCTTCCAATATTGACCTCGGAAGAATAAATATCATTACCCCATAAAATGTTCGATAAAAAAGTGGCGAGTAGTGCCAGTCAGTAAAGACCTTTCATATTGAGTTTCACCGCCAAATATCAGTATACTTAGAAGTAGACTTTACTCTCAAAAGACAGTAGACTGACATCACCATCTAAAAACCATCCCTGAGCCACAAAAAAAGCCGGTCTAATACACAATAGGTTTCGAGATGAGAATTTTAATAACGTTTAAAAACTTTGTCAGTTGCATCTGCTTCACCGTTTTTGAAAAATCCAATCTCAAATCATTGACAGAGAAAAAAAGAACACATCTTTAAATTTACCAAATCATTCGCAGATATCCACAATTAGATTTAACGTTATAGGTTAAGGTTACTCAGGGTATTGTATTATCAAGGATCTGTTGTTTCTTAGTTTAAATAAACTGTAGATATACGATTTGTTGTTGATATTCTTAATGATTCTTTATGTGATATAATAAAAATTTACGTATCTACGATGTGACATTGAAAGTTTTACTTTTGGTTTTTTTTTCTTTTAAGACAAAATGTAACACCAGCACAACATCCCATCAAATATCTTGCAGTAGCAGCACTACCTAATCCATTGTGTCTTATAATTTTATAATAAAAACTTGACAAAAGGGTTAGATCTAAAACAAATGTGTTATCTCTGTTTTTCTTCCGTCCAGTCAGATAACATTTTGGTTGTAATCAATCTACCGTGTGTGAACATCATTGCCTCACTTTGTTGTTGTTTACTTCTCTTTTAAGTAACTTGTTTTGATCTTTGTTCACCACTACCACTTAATTCAGTTATAAAATACGTATTCCAATATCTTGCGTGTGAGGTGTAAACGTGGTATTATCATGATCGTTTTTGTTGTTATTATTTTTGGTTCTCTTGTTCATACGATTGCAGCTCACAAAACACAGTATGCGATAAATATGTTGGGTTCTCCGCTCCTCACCTTTGGAAAGATACGACAGATAAGCACAACGCAAAATTATTCTAAACTTTCTTTACACATAAATTTTCTTTACAGTTATACGTTTGAAACCGGAAAAGGTTGGGTTGGGTTTTCTTTTCTGTGCTTCCTATCCAACAAATAACACGCACGCACGCCCAAACAAGCACACCTTTTCCCATGAATTATTGTTTGGTTCAGCAAAAACGAAATGTTTAAAATGGAAATTTTCGTAGCTTAATAGTGGACAATTGATAAAGTTTCATGTTGGTTAACACGCCACAATAGCAACAACAAACATTCAATAATTTTAAAAGATTTCTTCTGATTCGTTTTGTTTTTTTTTCGCTTTTCCTGCTTTGAGTAACACCAACAAATATTGACAGCGGAAGTATCAATCCAAATAAGTAATTGGACATTATAATGTAACAACAACAATAATAACAGCGACATTTTTTTTTTTTTACATTTTTGGCTTATAGACGGACGGACCAACACTTGCAAACCTTTTAATGCAATCGGGGATCAATAAAAAATTCACACATAAAACTTTTGACATCAACATTTTGTTACTTTGTTAACATCGATGCACACCCATCGACCGGCCAAGGTTAAAGAGAAGAGCTGGGGGAGATTAATGCCAGCGTTAATTTATTTTATGAATGAACCTTAATCGTTTACCGGTTTTATGGAACGATTTTCATGATTATTTTTATTCAAAACAATTGAAATGGAAAATTGCTTTCTTTGCAAATTGTAATTTAACACACAAACGCATACACATATCCATCAATAATAACAAAAAATGCACACCTTTTTTTTTGTAAAACTCAGACTCATCAAACGTTAAATAATAGTAAATGATTTTTTTTTGTTTCAGATTTCTTTTTCTGCGTTCATAAATTGCGGCTGCGAGTGAAAAAATAATATTTTTACGAACGAATATTGCCAGCGAGCGCACCGATAACCAGACCGGTTTGTTTGATTATTAAACAGCAACTGACGATGAAACTGAAATGAAATGAATGAAAATTTATTACCAACATTTTCGTTTTATTTTGTTGAGCTGTGCGTTCATCGTCGTCCCATTCACGACCAACGAACTGAGAATGTTCGTTCAATGTGTTTAGTTGCGAGTGTTGTATTTTCATAGAGTTGCCATTTTGTTGAATTATGGGAGGAAGGTTTAACGGCTTTGGTTGAATTGCAGTATAAACAAAAAGCGAACCAATCTGATTTAGCACAAGACCAAAAATTTTTTTTCCAGGTTATTGGACAAAAAAAAAAAAAAAAAAAAAAATAAAAAAAAAAAAAAAAAAAGTGGAAATGGGAATTTGCATTCTTTTGGGTAATCAAGCCTAATACTATGACGTCCGATTAAATAGTGGTATTTTGTGGTATATTACATTCAGCTGACAAAATCGGTCTTCGGGCTTAAAATTACAATCCTGAATAAATAAATAAATAAATGGTAAAATTGTTGAAAAAAGTTCTTAACAATGCTAATTTTTTAAAAATGATTTCAGTGCTTATAACAAGTTTCTTGCTGCTGTGCCGATTTTCCCAAATTCTCACTTAACCTGCCTATGAATTCATATCTATTGATGTCAGCTGTTAGCCTCCTAGAACAAGAGAGGCCAGGTATTATTTTTTTAAGAGACATGCGGACGGAAAAAATACACATACTCGTATATTTTTATTTGGTATCACGTGAGAATTTATAGTTACAAATAGAATGATGAATGGCATATTTGAAAATCGAAAAGGAAGAAAAAATATCGTGATTTCTTTAAAAAACAAAAAAAAAAAAAAAAAAAAAAATTGGCGCTTCTTACATAAAGTGATATGATTTTTTTAAAACATATTTTCCTCATAAAAGAATTCTCGCAATTCTTAAAAAGGCAATTTAAAAAAACTTTTTCTAAAAACAATCTCTTTTTACTTTCGTAAATTCTACAATATTACAATATTACACAATATTGTATTCCTTAAAAATTTGTTCGTTTGAAGATATTTTATATTCCAAAAATTTGCCTTATTTCGATAAATGGTTTCCCCAAAGATACTTAATTTTTAAAATAAATTTTGAATTTTCATTCTTTGAAGTTTTTTTTACAAGTTTTTAATTTTAAAAATTATTAAAAAATGCTTACGTCAACAACTATGATTTGGCACTTGGCAACTCTGCCCATACGTACACTAAGTATACTTCATTATCGACTGCAGATATTAATGCTCTTGATAATTATGATGTTCACGTTCGTGCAGATGATGACGTTGTTGTCGTCAAAGGCAATGAATGCAATAAAACAAAACGTGCAAAACAACAACAACGATGATCAAAGGAAAAAGTAATCAGTTACAAAACACACACACCCCTTCCTGACTCTCGCGGATGAACAACGTTCGTCGTTTCGTCATTTCGTTGTTCACGTTCAATTTGATTGTTGTTGCCGTCTGCGTTGTTGATGTTGTTGCCGTATTTTAGGAAAAACAAACACTCGCAAGCCAATGCGCCAGCAACAACTACATTATACACGTCGTCGTATTAAGTACAACAAATATTGTAACCAACACGACGTAAATGTATTGAGATTCATTCATTCAAGGTATTCTACATACGGATGTCCTCACCCGTTCGTTCACCACCCCGTCATTACATACACATATGGTACACGGATTGACGCTTGTTGGCCGTTCTCGTTTATTGTAAAGAATTGTGAGAATTGTCGATGAGAAGATCTCTGGGAATGTTTACACAACAATTCTGAAGTGTTCTCATTTTTCATGAAAATAATAATGACGAGTACGAGTACAACAACCGGAGTTTACATTACGGTTAATTGGAATGAAGAAGTAGAAAAAATCACCACGTGTTGCCAATTCAAATATTTGAGTAAT
>JAHXMU010000308.1:174479-200782 GCA_019455685.1 Philornis downsi
AAGGTGGTGGTGTTTGTGGTCACGGCGATATGATGACATTACGTTGTATTAAGCAATCAATGACTAATGGTTCGTCTTCTATCTCTATAAATAATCTCTATTTCTAAATAAATATCAATACTCATACTGCTAAAATCGGGGCTACCCCAAAATGGGTAAATGTTTGTCATCATTTTACGGCGAAACGGTGCTTATCATTATTATTACACCACCAAATACGCGACGAAGCGTTGATTTGCAATAAATCATATTGTCCTCGAGTGGAATTTCATGATCACAAAACTCAGTTTATAACTGGAATCTTTCTCGAGGGTATCTTAACAATGGAATGGGGAAAGTACCAATTTAGATTATCTGACTGTTATTCACATAGGAGTAACCAGACACTTTGTAAAACTCCCAAAGCAGTTCATGACATCCGACCGTCGGGCTAACATCCCCGTGTAATGCCATTGGACATCCGTGCGATGGTAGATAAGTGAGAAAGGGATTAGTTCTAAGGATAACAGTTGTTACTGAAACTCAACTACTACAGTAAGATCGAATGCGGTGACCAAATAAGTCGCTCATCTTAAATAACATTATTATGAAGTCAAGAAGGAAAATAAAGAAATGACCCTCCCCCTAAATGTTGACCCCCTCACGAGTTAGGAATACAGAGTACAGCATAGCGAAAAAATCTATGTTTCCCCGTGATAAAATTTAGCGGCGTTGCAAACTTTTTATGTTGGTCTAGAACATTGAAATTAGACAAAAAATATTTTTACCTTTATTGTGAAATCGTATTACTATCAAAGATATCATGATCTAAATTGTTCTGGTTTCAGTGTTGGAAAACAACAAAAAGAAGTCTGGCATTGCCACTTAAGAAAATGTTCATCACGGAAAAACGTAGTATTGTATTGTGAAAAAATTTCACTATAAACTTTATATGAAGTTTCAACGCGAAAAATACCAGCTTTAAAAGCAAAAACGCAAACGGCTTAAAATGTGAATAGTGTTTATAGTCTCAATCAAGTTAAATTTTGGTACCCTTAATTATTTTTCCGGTAATTTTGATGTCAAAGATACACCATCAATCCAATCGTCGCATAGGCACTGTTTAGATTACTCAGGAGTTAAAAATTGCGCAGAAAACCGTTTGGAACCACTGGAATGGAGAATGTATGGACGTGTGGGAAGCTCGATGTATGGGTGTCATACAAGTTAATTCAAAAAAACGTCATGGACCGAATTTTCATCTGCGAATCAGTGAACCGCAACAAAATGTACGTGCTTCAGAAGCGGATGTTGACTGCTTATGAAAAGTGGGTCACTTGCGGCAACGTCAAGACAGGATTTACGGCAGGCTAGGCAGGATTTACGGCAGAAAATTTATGCCATGTGTTTGGTGGGATTCGCGGGAATAATCTACTGTGAGCAGCATGCATCAGCTCCTAAAATACAGGTTGGCTTGAGAATCGCATATCCGATGATTGGAATTTGAGATATCAGTCTTTTATCCATCTCTTGTAAGGTTCTGTCTAGCGTGATATGTCAAAGACTAAAACCTATTTTAGCTGACCAGATTGAGTTATGTCGGAGCAGCTTTATTCGAGGTAAACCAATAACTGACCAGATATTCACACTACGGAGAAGACCAAAGGAAACAGATCGACATGGATGGCCTTTTCGTCGACCATAAACCTGCCTTTGACAGTCTGATACGGCAAAAATTTTATGAGGATATAGTCGAGTTTAGTATTCCTGCTAAGGTTATACGGCTTTATAGAATGACACTGTCTGACACCAAGTCTTCAGCTATGATAAACAAAAGTCTTAGTGAGAAAATGTACACCAAAGGAGGATTTAGACGGTGGTAGAAATGATTAGAGGAGAGCTGCAATTAACACGAAAAGCATTTAAAAAGAAAATGTGTTCGTTGGCAAACGGGCAGAAAACAAAGTTATTTGTTTCTACGAACAAAGAGTCTTTTGCTTCGGGACATTGTGTGAACATTGACAATTGCAATTTTCCACTGATGGATAAATTCATCTACCTCGGCTCCGCAATGAATAATTCTAATTAAGGGAAGAGCATTGCTTGCAGATGTTACTATGGGCTAAGCAAACAAAAATGCAAACAGATTTAGGTTTAACCTGCTATGCTATACGGCGCAAAATTCTATGTTAGGACACAAGCAGATAAATCAGTTTTGGAAGTCATCTAGAGAAAAATACTCCGAGAAATACCTATATATGATCTCAACAGCGTTAATGGAAAATAATAGCGCCGTATGAACCGTTAACTGTGTGGGCTATATACTGATGTCGACGTAGTGAGCCGTTTGAAAATACAACGATTGCTTTGACAGGGGTATGTTGCGCGGATGAACCAAAGTCTTCGACAACGACTTCGATAGGTGGCGTAGAAAGGGTCGGCCAAAACTCCGTTGCTGTCAAAATTTGGTTTGACATTACCTGAGCTTACACGAATTCTATTTCTAGACTCACTCAACGGCACTTCACTGTTTGAGAAGCGTTCATCAGATTGTAGATTACTCGACTCAAATAATGATAGGTGATTGTATTGGGGCTCGAACCCACGATCATATGCATGATAATAGTGTTTTATTACCATCATGCCACGGCTGGCTGTCCAAAATGTCAAATGGGTGGTATATCTCATATTGACATACTCAACTTGGCATCTTTCCGACCTCTTTTCCTTAGTAATCCATGTTCGCTTGGTCATCTCAGGTGGGCGCTAACAATCGCATTGTAAAATGAGTAAGGCGACAGTCACGTTAAACCTCCCGTGGACTATATACTTTTTAGTTACGCAGCTCCACCTGGTGGATTGGACCGGTATCGGTCCGGATCAGGAAGCCCCAGGACAGAGTTTCCGTTGATCAGTTGGTGTTGTAACATCACGCGGGTTGCTGGTTGAAACCGAAATCGCTGGTGCTTGAAAGTGGAATTACGTTGCAAACGGGTGCCACAGACCCATAAGGTAGCAGAAGTCACAAAAGAGGCATTTCCTTCGCCAATGGAGAGAGGGTTTTTAACCAGTTCGGATTAACAAATCTTTACTTGACTATTGTACCCTTGCCATTGGCGAAGAAGAAAGAAGTGCCGTACGGTGTGTAGTGCCGTAGTGCAGGTACGGTATCTTGCTTCCAGAATTGCCAATCACCATTTCTATATCCTTCAAATTCGCTTGGATATCGCACCCCCTGGTGCTCATTGTAATATGCCCAGTGTAATTAGCACACCGTGGGTAATGCGGGGCTCACGTACAACCCCTGTGGGCCCTGTGCTCTTTAGTTTCGAAGTAGGATGGTTATGTTAATTTCATCATCATATTAAATCACATTCCCCTTCAAACATGTCTTATACAATTTTTTAAACCCAATATGTAATGTAAATAAGGCAAATAATTGATTGTTGCTACGTGGAATTCTCGAATGACTTGCAATAATATTCCAAGTAATTTGAAGATTCCCCGAAATTCGTTATTACCCGCCAAACAAAAGAAAATGTGACACCCCCAACCACTGTGCATTCTCAGCTCATACATGGCCATAGTTTGCATTACTCAGTTGTGAAATATTCGTTTTAATTTTCTTCCGAAAAACCTCTTTATCAGCAAAATAACATCGAACACATAAAACTCTTTCTGCCACAAATTGTGAATCGGACCCGACGAACTAGCGATGTTGTTTCCCCACGCTAAGGTATGACTGACACCTCCAACAAACGACAACCCAGTTGTCGTCGATATCTCATAATTTCAATTTTGGTAGAATACCCGCTGAAGACTGTTGTGAGTCATGGACGTATGAATGGATATTCTCATTTCAAAACTTTACTGGCCTAAAGAATTTCAAAGTACAACAACAGTAATTCTCCTTTACCTGGTTGTTGAGATTGCCAAGCGAAAGACGAAAAGAAATCACAGACCCAAAGTTAACTAACGAGGCTAAAACCGATGTTGATGATGTGATAGCTGGTGCTGGTGTTGGTGTTGGTGCCACTGGTACTGGCGATGGTGGAAGTTGTGTACTACAACGACGCGACCATATCGTGCTTTAAACTTTTTTCGCGTTCCGTTTCCCAAAAGGTCTTCGGTTACCAACTGAGAAGAGAGCAAAAATTGTTTGTTTGCGTCTGTTGTCATTGTTCACCGTCTGTGGTGGCGAGATCTTATACAATTGATTGGCCGCTGGAATGAATGGTGCGAAATCCATTGAAATATCGTCACAACTCTATAAATGATTATGACGCCCCTTCTTTCATTTTAAACGCGAGAGTTTTTTCTTTTGTTTGAAGCATTAATATTTTTCGAAGTGTTGTTGCAGTTATTCAAACAGCCACAAAACTAGCAGCAAAAAATAATTCGGAGAGACTCCGACAACCTCACCCGCCATCGTTATCGTTCCCTGCTTTAAGTTTTACAGCTGGCTTTTACACTGGATAGTATTTCAATAGTAACGGCAACAATGCAACAAAGATGGTAGGCAACGTTTATGCTTTTAATTTCGCCATGTGGGGAAACTACAGTTAAATATTTTGTAAAGTTCTTTATGGTTTGGGGATGTAATAATTAGATATGTTACCACATTCAAAGTATTGGCTATTTAGAATAGTAAAAACGAGAAATTTGAGGGAAAATACCAAAATTTATACCTGTAGGATAAATGATAACAAGGTAATCGAAGTTCGAATTATCATCATATAAAGGGTGGCGCATAAGTAACGTTAACGGCGACTATATTGAATGCGTTCTTGTGCATTATTTGGTTTTAGCTCGTGCATCAGTTGCATCTTATATGGGAAAAGATATAACATATGTATGTAAAGTCATTGCAAAGACCGCCTAGACATCTCTAACTGCTGAGAACATCGGCTGGTGGAAGTTTCGGGGTTTTCCTCAATATTTGCTTGCACTCGAGCAATGGTCACTTCATTTCTAACTACACGAGGTCTTCCAGCACGCGGAAGATCACATACAGCCCCTTGTTGCCCATAACGCCGAACCAATCGGTAAATTGTTGGAGCGCTAGGAGCATTTCGAACATGAAAGAAATTTCGATATTACCTGAATTATCGAATGCTAACTTTGAAATTAAAATTTAACAACTTTGGTTCTTTGATCTGTGCTGAACCTTTCCATCATAAATTTCCCAAGTATTATTTAGTTAATTCTGTAAAGAGACGAAAAAAAAGACAAACAAAAAATATATTCACTGATCAAATCTTAACGTTGCTTATGCGCCACCCTATATAAGGTAAAGCAAAACAGATACATTATTTATCTGATAGATGGCTTTGACAATCTGTATCTCCCGTGGCATAAGATGCGATTGGATTATATTAGATGGAGCTGGAAAGATAAGTTTTCTTACTCCAAAAAACTCCTGGGGCGGGTTTGTGATGGTTTGACTCAGCGTTGTTTATTCGATAGTTTGTTGGTATTTTTAAGGTAATTTCATTATATATATGTATACATATATATTTATATATGTATATAGTATATGTATATACATATGTATATGTATATATACATATGTAGTAAAAAGAAATCCATTATTTTTGCATGACATTGACGCCATTACGAATAAAACTAATAATGAATTTTTTTACTGCACCTTACTGAATATAAAGGGTGTCCCAACAAGAACGCAAGATTTCAATTTGGCGCCATTCGAAGTGTCATTGTTTGACATTTGAACAATTGTTATTGTTTGCTAGTAGAAGGACGAGGTTACTAAAAATTGAGCGCTACACGAATGAACAACGCATTCTCATTGTGAAATTGTTTTCCCAAAATGGTAAAAGTTTTGCGGCTACAGTTCGCAAATTGCGATCAATTTGGGGTCACAATAATGCTCCAAAAGAGACAACTGTAAAGAGATTAATGGATAATTTTGTCAAAACTGAGTTTGTTAGTGATGTAAAGACAACAACGCGCCTTCGACCTGGACGATTGACCGAAACTGTCGCAGCTATACGTGATGATGTCGCTCAAACTCCATCCACCTTAATTCGACACCGAGCTCAGCAAATCGGTATCTCCTAAGACAATATGCAGCGAATTTTCACGAAAGATTCGTATCTTCATGCATACAAAGTTCAATTGGCTCAGGAACTGAAGCCAGCTGACCATGGACAGCGAAGGGAGTTTGTTAATTTTGCCGATAAAATCATCTTCAGTGACGAGGCCCATTTCCCATCTTGATGGCTTCGTCAATAGGCAGAATTGTCGCATTTAGGGTGAGGAAAATCCTCGACTGATTCACGAGAAGCAAATGCATCCTCAACGTGTCACTGTGTGGCGTGGATTTTGGGCTGGAGGAATCATTGGACATTTTTTTATGAAAATGAGGCATGTCAAGCGCAAACAGTCAATGATGTTCGGTATTGTGAAATGATAACCAGTTTTTTCGTGCCTAGAATTGAAGAAATGAATGTGGAGGACATGTGGTTTCAACAAGACGGCGCCACATGCCATACAGCCAGAGAAACATTTCAATTGATTTATTTAAAATTAAAATCTTGCTGTCTTGTTGGGACACCCTTTATATATGCCTGTGTGCACATCATTGATTGCACTCCATTTCAGGTAGTAAGTGTAATTTTACAATCATCTTATTTATAAAAATGAGAATTGAATTCAACTGAATTTTCGCTTGGGCATTATTACTCCTCTCGCCTTTGACATATACAATATAGCGAAATCCAATGCCATTGAAATGAACCTCTTTAATCTCGAGGAGATTTCAATTTCGTTAGAAACCTCTTCAAAATGCAAAAATAAATAAGCTTCACTGTGGTACCAGCCGCAGGTACTGGGCACTGCACAAATTGCATTCAAATGATATTTCCAAATTTTTCATTGGAATAAAAACTCATCATAAATATGGGGGAAAAAATAAAATAAACAAAAAACTGATGAGGCATTAAAACCTCAAATAAGTATAGAGACAGAGGAAACAAGAAAAAGCGAATAGCTCGCAAGCTGAGTTTGATCATATCACGAAAAAAAAACAATATATTTGATGTATTCAGAAACAAAAATACGTGAGCGAGTGTATTTAATTTTTCATATGAAATTTTCGTTTTCAAGTTTTAACTAGAATATAATGCAAAAATTTTTTGCGAATTTTATTCATTTGTACACTCGAGCGTTTCATTGTTTTAAATGAGGAATAATTGTGAGTTAAAATTAAATTGCAAAAAAAGTCATTGCATTGAACAGAATTCTCATGAAATCCAACAATTATGGCCCAGAGGAGTTTTATGTGTGCAACAGTGGCATGAAAGTAACAACTTCGGAAATGAAGTGAACCGATTTAACTTGTTAAACAACGGGACAAATGTTTAATTGAAACAATTAAATAACTCAGGGACCTTAACAAAAGTTTAGTTTCGTTTCGGATTTGACTGGTTTATTTGAAGTCCATTAAAATTTTAAAAATTGAAACATAACCTCACTTCATACATCGATGCGTTTTCTACCTGCAATGAAATTAGAAATTCATATTCATTTACTTTCTCTATTGGAATATAATGGAACGAAAATATAATTTTATGCAGTGTCCTAGTCTGAATCAAAACAGAAAAAAAAAATGTAATTTCATTCCCTGGCAAAGAAAATGGCCTGGTTGGTGTCAAACTGCGAAAGGTAAAAATTGTTTATGATACCAGGCCCTCACAAATTCTCGCAGCTACTCAAAAATGTTGTCAGTTATTTTAAATTGCAAATGTTCAAATGAAATACAAACAAACGGTTTCATAAATTGAATTAAAATTGTGTCTAATTTCATTTCGGGTATAAAAATCAAAATCCAAATTGTTTGTAATTTCGTTTTGGATATATGAAACCGAAACAAAAATCCAGATTCCAAAAATTAAAACAAATCAAAACTATTTTCGAATTTAATTTTGTTTCGGTGACGGTCTGTGAATGGCTTCAAAACGTACTATTTTTATATTCGGTTAATTAACACAAAAATTTCAGTTAGATAAACTAACATACATAGACCATGTGGAACTTTAGACGCCTCCCTCTGGGTATTATCAGATGATATATACTCGTACATTCATTTCATCGAAAAGAGGCATAAACACTGGAGAGACTCCTTTGTAATCAGTTTAGATGTTTTGTAAAGCGGATTTTGTGTTGTGGACTTGGACATTATTTGTATGACGATTCCAACCTGATGTATTTTTCCCATGTTCACTTTTACTTGAGAATAGTTTGGCCGGTTATTGGGAAATTTTACACATCCACAATGCACTCTAAATATTAATTGCATAGAAACGTATACTCGTATATTTCACTGATTAATTTTTTCACACATTTAACGAAAACAATCGTTGAAGTGATGAATAATTTCATATATAAAATTGTATCGGTTATCGCAATTGGTAAATTCTACACGTTTCTACACGTTCAGTTCATTTATATCGATGATATTGTGCTTGATAAGAGAACGTCCCTGATGCGTCTACTTATCTTCTCTACTCTATTAATTGCAAGTGTGCGGAATCGGTCAATTAGGTAATAATTTTCCCATACAAGTTCCGAACTGTGGTTTGAAATAATAAACATTTTCAGTATTTTTTCAACAACCATGCCAAGTATTCATCAATTAAAAGGCATATAACAGGTTATTCATTTTTCGGTTTGAAAAGTAAAGTTAAATAAAACACACAAAAAGCTCTGATTTCAATGAAACTTGTATTTCATTTTGATGCTTGAACCTTGCCATTATGTACGAAATACAATGACTTAAATGACCGCCGTCTTTGACGTAGTCCCACAAAAAAGTATAACAGCGTCAAATCGCATGATCGCCAAAACGTGAAATTACACTTTCTGGAAACTTCTCGTGCCAAAATCGGTCGTGTTGTGTGGCCCATGGTACCGTTTTGTTGAAATCACATATCGTCCAGTTCATAATTTTCAATTGCAGGCCAATTGAAGTCGGTTACCATAGACCTCTGAATTGAAATTTAGATTATATGCAGGCCTGACCACAACTGTAACGCTTCGAGTTTCTTCAAATTTCTTTATAATCTTGCCAATTCCCTGCACAGTAGATCAATTACGACGACCATAATCACGCCGTAATGTACGAAAAGCGCTCACATTTGAATCACCAATTCTGTAGTAAGTTTTATATATTCTTCGGTTAAACGATCAATATTCGTAAAAAGGCAAATTAATAACACTTCAAATGGCAGGTATTTAATAGCTGACAGCCTTGCCAGACCGGTGGTTTTGAAACCACTAAATGGTTTCATTCAAAATGGTTTGGTAAGCAGAATATTGTTAAAAGACTTTTGGTACAAAAAAGTGTAAACTTATTTTTATTACTTTATTTTCAGAAATTAATGCATGCTTTAAATGGAGCCGTAATGTTCCTGAAGAATAAAATAATGTTGCATTTATTTTAGTAAATGTAATTTCTAAACAATTACTTGCTATAATACTTTTTTCTACAGTTCAAATATATATGAAAGGAAGGAATTAGTTGTTTTCAGCAGTTCAAATATACCTTTACACATATGGTCGAACAAATAAGTACACCTGCTTATTTTTGCTTGATGTTTTATTTTAGTTACTTTAACGGAAAGTAAACATGGCAATTCTTTTTTATTTAAATAACTTTAATATGGTAATGCCTTTAAAAGTAAAAACAAAACTGGGATTTCCCTGTTGTTTTCATTGTGAGTTAGTTTTGTTCAGGTGGGATTTCAGTACTAGGTCAAAATAACAAATACACTGCTCAATTCTTTAATATTTTAGCAGTCTGCTGTAGTCTTTTTGGAAAGGATAGTTATTTTCTGTTGTTTATCTTTATTCATAACAAAATATATAGTAAAAAAATTCAGCCATGGGTCGAAAAAGTCATTGTTCTCCGGAGGAGAGAAAAATTGTTTCAAGACTAAGAGAAAGTGGCCAAAGTCTTCCTTCTACAGCAGAAACTATAAATCGGTCGCTATTTTTTGTACAAAATGCTTAAAAGCCTGAAGGGCCCGTCGAAACTCGCAGAAGACCCAAAAAAACTTCAAAAACAACAGATATCCGTATTGTAACACTTGCGAAGAAGGATCCGTTTGTGTCTTCAAGAGCGATTTCACCAGAAATTGGAAATGTAATTTCATCGCGAACGGTTCGTCGTAGAAGCACATTTATCAGGACGGATAGCCAGAAGAGTCCCTTTGCTTCGACAAAAAAAATTAAAGGCTAGATTGGCGTTTACAAGAGGTCATTCCAATTGGTCTGGAGGAGACGGAAAAAAGAAAAGGAGAAACATTTTGTGGAGCGATGAAACAAAAATTAATGTATTTGGACACGACTGTGCTGGGAATGTTCGACGCCCTAAGGCAAGGAATTCCATGTTCACATTACAAAGTAGACGGTCAAGCACGGGGGCGGCAATATTATGATCTGGGGTTATTTCTCGTGGTATGGTGTCGGTCCGATACTTCGAATTACCGACACTATGCCCAGATTCCACTACAAAGATATCTTGACAAATACGATGTTGAATTATGCTGTGGTAAGTATGCCTTTTAGGTGGATATTCCAGGGGGATAACGATCCGAAGCATACTTTTAAGTTGGTAAAGAACTGGCCAAGACAATCTCCGGATTTAAATCCAATCAAAAATCTTTCTGAAGAGTTAAACTAAAGAATTGGAAAGGAGGTTCTTAAAAATAATGATCAGTTATGGCATTTTGTTCAAAAAAACTTGGTATGAAATACCAGTAGAAACCTGCAGGAAGCTTATTGCCAGCATGCCAAAAAGAATCAACAAAATAATTGAAAATAAAGGTGGATATACCGTCTTCTAACGAAACTCAGCCAGTTTAGCAGAAAAAACTTGATTTTTTTTTTACTTTTTTGCTTATTTTAACTAAATGTACTTATTATTTTGTCCAATGTTTTTTGATTAATTTCTTACTTTGTGAAAAATACTAAACTTAATTTTGGTTCTTTGTTATTGTTTTAGTATTTATTTTATTTCTAATGATATAACAAAAGAAATTAGTATTTGTTTTTTCTTTTAATTTAAATAAATTTTCGTCTACGCGCCTTAAAAAAAATACAGGGTGTACTTATTATTTTGACCATATGTGTACATAAATTAAATAAGGAATTAGTTGTTAGTTACTACTACATGGTTGTAATATATCAATTGTCATTGGATCGTTATTAACAATCACGTTCTTAGTTAAATTGCGTACATTAGCAAATATCAACCTACGACATAGTCGACATTTCAGTTTCTAAGAACTACGTAATTTTTTCGTTGTAGAAAGAAGGAAAATTACTGTCCCTGTCTAAAGTTCGGTGAGTGGTTAATTTAAGCCATTCATGGACAAGAAAATAAGAACTCTGATTTCAATACAGACATGATGAAAAAAAATTTTAAATCATTAAATCAGCTACTGAGAAGGTAGTGAAAATTCCGAACGCCTTCAATGCAAACTCTCGATTTTGTAAACTACAGAGCGTCCGCCGGGAAGGTGTACTAATTTGTTTGTTTATAATTTTTGATTACGTGAAAGAGAGTGGATCTTATATTGATAAATGTGTTATATAATGTCGGCAATTAAGTGTGGAATACAATTTCAGATAAATGTCCGCCTCTGTTAGCCCCACAAATGCGAGCCCTTTTGAGCACATTTTTCATTACATTCTCACACATTTCACGGGGCATTTCACTAATTTCATCACGAATATCTTGTTTGAGTTGCTCGTGCGTTTCTGGTTTGTGTGCATAAACCTTGCTTTTCAGATACCCCCACAAAACGAAGTCCGCAGTCAAATCAGGCGACCGTGGAGGCCAATCGACATCACTATTTCTTGAAATAACTTGTTGTGGAAAGAGGTCTTGCAGTAATTCCATTGTAATCCTGGCTGTATGCGATGTGGCATTGTCTCGTTGATACCACATGTTAATCAAGCTCAAAGCATCCAGTTGTGGCGTTAAAAAGTTCTCAATCATATCACGATATTGCTCCCCATTGACAGTTACCATTACGCTGTTTTCAGTTTCAAAGAAGTAGAGTCCAATAATTCCTCCTGACCAAATTGCACATCAGACTGTCACTTTTATGGATTATTTTGGACACTTTATTGAGCAGCAGTAATGTTTTCAGCCGATCTAGCAGTGCGTTGTGGTCCATGCCTGGCCCTATCAGCTACAGACCCTCTTTCTTCGAAATCATTCACTACACGATAAATAGCGCGTCTTGTTGGCACGTTGTTTCTCTCAAATATTTCACGTAGCTTTCTCATCGTCACAGTAATCGATGATAGATTTTGATGGAATGTTTTAACGATTAAAACATGTTAGTTTATCGAATATTATTCCATAATAAATTTGCCACGTCTCTATTTCACGACTGTCAAATATGAACTGTCAAGACTAATCTTTATCAAAATGGCGGCAAAACAAAATAGTATACGTTCCCGACGGACACCCTGTACTAAGATCAGCGAAATACATGTCCCCTACTAGACGTTACAACTCACCGTGCCCACGGTGCAAGCTTGTAAGTCAAAATGTGAAATATCCACAACAACAACAGCAACGTTAATACACGCCACCGCTACTTGACACAATCCGTCTCAACGCCATCGGCGTTTTTCCTTGTAATGTTGGAAATTGCCAAGCAATGTAGCTATAAACATGGAGAAAAACTAACAACAACAACGTTAAACATATTGTATAAAATTATTTTTCGCACAAATTCCAATTAAAGTAAGTTTTTTTTTTTTGCTACTTTTATTGCTGTTGCCACTGCTGGTGCTTTCAAACCCCACTTACGCCACAACAATATAACGAATGAAGAAGTACCCAAAACATAGTACACGACTGCCACAAGTCATCATAGTGCCGGAGTAGTTCATGATTGCATTCATCGTTGTCATCATTATCGTCGACGTCGTTGTTACCATTCATCATTATGATGTGCGGCACAAGTACCACACACAGCCACGCTCGCACAATTGTTATTTGTATAGGGTGATTCATTTACAGGTAGATTTTTCAAAAGGTAACAAAACAAAAAGTTGGATTCAATAGGGTAATAAAGATACGTATACTGAAGAAGTATGCTTTAAATATTTTTAAGTGTTTGTCGAAGGAAGATTTCAGAGAAAAAATGAATGGAATGAGGGATGGGGCAACCCTCCAGTTACCGCCCAAACAAATTGGCCGATTTTCCGAAAGTTAAGAATTCGTCCGTAGCTTCTTATTAGTAAGCTGCAGTAACCCAGATATTTATAAAATTTCCCGATTCACAATTCTTTGAAAAACTTGACAAGAATCGACAAAACAACCGTACTTCTTCTGGTACCGTCCATACAAATGGTAAAATTTAACCCATATATTATTAGCATCATCTCTTCCGAGCAGTATCACCGAATTGAGTCGAAGTGTGTTGTCAGACCCTATGTTGGCTTCCAACTCTTCAATCGTAAACGGTTTGGACCTTACATAGCTCTATGAAAGGGATAAGGTTTAGAGAGGTGTCATCATATAATCTAGGCAACCAATTCACTGATCCGAGAGCGTGAAATTGTTCCTGTAGCCAGTCAATTTACCGATCCGAAGCATGTAATTATTCCTGCACAAATGTCCCGGTCTCTCACGTTGTGTGACAAGTGCCACCGTCTTGTTCGAACTTCTCTTCTTCTTTTTCCGGCTTCTTTTGGACAAAATCTTTCCATGATGCAATGTCAAACAACATAGGTACATACTTGCTTACTTGTTCTTCTCTATTACACACCGCAGGTATCAATCTTCTGGCTTCTTTCCCAATTCAGTACTCCAAATTTTGAACGTACCTCAAATGCCTGGTCACTCTCCTCTGTGCCGCCTATCTGGCCATTATCGAAGTTTTTTCATGATGGAACATTTAGAGGCATCCTTATAACATGGCCCAGCCAACGCGATCGCTGTATTTTGATGCGCTTAATTACGTCGATGTCGGTGCCTAACTCACACAGCTTATGGTTCATTCGACGCCGATACTGCCCATTAACAATGATGAGTCCACATATTTCCTGGAGTATTGTTCTCTCGAAAATTACCCACACCAATTCATACGCTTATGTCACCATCCAGGATTATGTGATATATAGCAAGATAGGTAAAACCAACGTTTGCTACAGTCGGATTTTTGTTTGTCGAGAGAGATTTCCGACTAAAACGCTTGCTTAGCCCATAGTAACACATGTTCGTAAGCTATGCTCTTCTCTTAATCGCTCTACTTTTACACCGCAGCTAAGGCAGTTAAGTTCATCCTCTAGGCCATAAGAGCAAACTTTTTGTTCGCCGAAACAAAAACCTTGGCTTTATTCTTGTTTATAATTAGTCCCATTTTTGATGACTTATTTTCAACACTTGATTAGGCTGCAGTAACATCTGACAGTTTTCGGCCAATAATGTCTACATCAATCGCGTTTACTGCAGCTTTACTCATAATCATCTCCAACAGTTTGCTGAAGACGTCGCACGATAGGCTATCGCTTTATCTAAATCGCCGTTTATTGTAGGAAGTCCAACTTGGATTTCTGCCTGTCTTTATCGGAGAATTTGGGTCACCCTGTGTTATCCCTTAAAGCCGTTTAACGCAGGATTATCAAATTTGGCCATGTGGGGGAACTGCTGAAGGCAGCTTTATACTCGATGAAAAAGTAATAAGCGTCGATTTGTTTTTTCTTGGGTCTTCTCCAGAATTTCCCATAGTCTTAATATCTGGCCACTAGTTGAATTGCCAGCTCTAAAGCAGCATTGATAACGGCCTATCAAGTCACATATTTGACAAAGGGCTGATACAGCGATAGTTGCTATACATACTAGAATCGCCTTTTTTGAATACAAGACAACATACTTAAATTTCAATCATTGGGCGTGTTTCGCTTGAGCCAAATCGCGTTTATGCTCATTATTAGGTTATCGCCACCGCTCTTAAACAGCTCTCTGCCGGCAGGCCATTAGAATCCTCATCATTTAATGGTATTAAAACCGCCAGTCTGGCAAGGCTGTCAGCTATTAAATACTTGTCATCTGAAGTGCCATTTACGAATATGGATCGTATAACAAACGAAGAGCGCGTGAGAATAGTTAAAACTTACTATAAAAGTAGTGACTTGATCAATTTTCGTTCATTACAGATGTAGTCAGGCCTGCGCATCATCGCAGTGTAAGGACTGCCGAAAGTATCGCTTCTGTAAGTGAAAGTGTGGCGGATAACCCGAATTTCAATTCAGAGGCCTATGACCGTAAGAAAACCAACTTTTTGGGCTCGCAATTAAAGGTTATGAAGTGGACGATGTGTGGTTTCAACAAGACTGTACCACGAGCCACATGACCGATTTTGGCTTTATTGCATGAGAAGTTTCCAAAAATCGTAATTTCACATTTTGGCGACGTCCAAGATCATGCACTAAGATCATGCAATTTGCCATCATTAGACTTTTTTGTGAGACTACGTCAAAGATTGTATTTACGCGTATAATACTCAAACGTTGGAGCATTTGAAAACCAAAATTTGTCAATTTATAGGCAAGACACCACCTGATATGTGCGAAAAAGTGGTCGAAAATTACATCAAAAGGATCCACTGTTGCAAGCAATCCAGAGAATTCAACCATTATCATGAAATAACAGTTTCATCAAAATCATAGCTTTATGTGTGTTTTATTTAACTTTTTAGATTTTGAAATCGAAATACCTACAACCCGGTATTACGATTTAGATCTCGTTTTGACTCGCTACTCGTCTCCTAATTTCCAGGCAGGCGTCATTGGTTTTATTCGTGCCAGAGACAAGATAGATGATTTTATCTATCACTAAAAAGTTATACTTGTTTATGTTAACGCATCGTCCTCATGTATCGCCAGATTCATTTTTGGTGAAGGGTGCAGTAATGTCTCTCAGTTTTTTTTTTTGCCAATAATGTCTATATCATCAGTATACACATTAGCATATGGATTTTGTTAAAGTCCCTAACAGTCGTGTTAACAGCGCCTTTCGTCGTAATCTTTAACGATAATATGTGAAAGAGATCGCATGCATGATAAATTATCACCCTGTTTAAATCCTCTTCAGTCCTCTCCAGTATTTGCCGTAATAGGAACATATGGTTAGTTGTGGATTTACTATGTAGGTCAGGTCACATAAAATAGACTTTAGTCTTTTACACATAACAGTGACGAAAGAATGTTATAAGCGATGGGTAAAAAACCCTGACGGCGATAGTCGGCACAAATTTATCATAATAAACAACTGATTGTTCCCGGTTTTAAATCGCTCTATAGGTCATCAGCATCCACAGCTTTGTTGTTTTAAAACTACGACATTGTTATTCTGCTCTCGTTTTGTCTCAGCGCTGGTCAAGAAATACTCTCTCCATAATTACAGTATACTCTGCATATCTGTGAGCAGATTTTCACAGCTGTCCTAGCAGGAGGGGATCTTTGATTTTATGTGCGTGAAAATAAAGGCACAAACCACATTTTGATAAAATGGAGAACACGTGGACCGAGATGTTCCAAAAGTTTCAATCTATTAAGAATAATTATTGATATTTTGTAATCGGATAACCCCGATGATGGCACAGAGGGCAAAAATGTTATATGCCAACTTCACATATATGATAAAAGAATTTGGCGTTCTGAAATTCGTCTGAAAAATAAGAATGCACATTTTTGAAAGTTCTTCAAGATGCCGTTATCCTGATATAAGTTTGGTTGAGGAACAATTTGTCGTTTAGGCACAGTGGGGGAAAATGTCAACAGGTGGGCATACCAATAAAATTTAAAGGAATCTGTGTTCTGAAATACTTGATAGCTAATTTGGAAAATAAATGATATTAGCTATGCCCAGTAACGATTTTGGCTTCCCTATTTTGCTTTAGTCGTGCAGAAAATCGTATATCCTGCAAATGAAATAAGCAATTTTTGGCATTTTGTGGCATTTGAATATGTTAATTTACTGAGGTATATGAAGTCTGACAAGTGTTCTTATTTTTTTTTTTAATTGGTTTTGAAGATTTCTCCAAATCGTTAAAATTGTAGTTTTTAAATATATTTCCATGTTTTCGTCTTAAGGGAGCTCTGTAATCAAAATGTGGTTTGTGCCTTTTCCAGTTAAATTCGAATTTATTTTCACGCACATTTTAATTTTTATCTTTTCATAGAATTTGTGGGATTCACATCAATTCCTGTGCCTTTCTATGTAATCATTTTCCCGCAGAAAAAAAAATTCCCTGACAGTTTGATCTCTCACAAAATCTTTGTTGTTACAAAATCCCCCCAAATGAATCACCCTATAACAGTCCGCTGTAGGCAAAGCGGTGCCAATGTAAGTGAGTTTTATTGTTGAACTCTTGGAAGTATCATGACAGACTACGTGTTACAGACAACCGCCACAACGTGGGGGATAGTACGAATAAAAATGAGTGGCGGGGTGAGGGAGGGCTCTGCGTCGCTGGAGTTTTGTACAAAATAATGTACTTTAGTTCACATTACAATTGCACTTAAACAGTGGGGGTCAATTTAATAATAGAAAAGAAAAAAACTGCAGTTGTATTTCATCGTTGTCTACAGAGAATTAGTCACACAAGTGTCAGTCGTTGTGTGATTAATTTTCCCGCTGCAGCAAAGAAAAATCCCTCCTAAGAAGTTCCGCGCCAGCCTGAGGAATATTCATTATCTGATCGTTAGCAGGGTTCATTGTACTCACGGCGGCGAAAAGTGATAGTCAGTCATCAATTTAAGATGATTGAAAGTAATTTAAAACTAAATGCAAAAGACTAAAAGCACTGTTTAGTTATCCAGCGCCTGAGAAAATCAAACTTTTTGTATGTTAAACGCGAATTGGCATTAAGTTTTTCAGAAATTTGTCCAAAAAGTAGGACGAGTGTGTAATTTTTTCAAAAATCTTTATTTATTCGTACAAATTTATGTCAACGCTACGCACATAATCCACTTATGCCAGCGTTTCTTTCAATCCTCGAAGCATGTCAAATAGTCACTCTCCGGCATTACCTCCAAAGTGTGCTGCAACGATTTACGTTGCATTTCTTCGATCGACATAAAACGAGGACACAGTGCTAAATCACGACGATTATAGAACGATAACAATTTAATTTATGATGAAAAATTCATAAAGAGCTTATGCAGCGTGATATGACTCATTGGCGTGGTGCAAAAATAAAGACTTTTCTGATTATAAATTCTGCCTATTCTTGTGAATAACTCCACGAAAACGATGCACAAGACTGAAACAATATTCCTCGTTGACAGTTCGGCCTGGTGGTAAAAACTAATAAAAACTCTTGCACAACACCGCGATAATGGAAGAAAACTGTCAGCATAACTTAGATTTTTGCGGGACTGAGACGCGATACTGTCAGCCTTGTTTCACATTTGGCAGGATGTTCAATCCATTGATCGGTTGTTGTCAGACCATAAGCATGGAATCATCTCTTCATAAATTTTATCATGACCGTCTTTTTTGATAAAATTTAGTGTTTGGTACGCGCCTGAGAACCAAAATATTCTCAAAACCGAGTTAACTGATTCGCTTGAAATGCCAACATCCTAATTGTTGCTTGGTCAGCAGCAGTTGGTTGCCTGTGCAACCAACCAATCTTCTTTGAAGTATTGCTGTCACCGAAGGCAGAAATTTCTGTGGCAGAAATTTCATTCCGCCAAAAAAATGTAATGGAACTTCCTCAAAAAAATCACACGTGGCAAAAATTACCATTGATTAAGGCAATGTGTCGCACAAAACCAAGCTTAGCTTAAACACTAACGACATTTGTGATGTGAAATTTAGCAACGATGACTATCACAGTGAAACCAATTTTGGAAGAAATTTTAGTCAGGTGACTGAAATTCCAGCATCTTTTTACGTCGGCACAATAGATTCCGGAAAGAATCAAAATTATAAATCACTGAAATGACTTGCTATACTTTATCCATTCACGAATTAAAAAAAAAAAAACTATTGATCTTTACCAAATCGGAAAGTACCAGCAGGGGGTGTGGTTATCCGATAGATTTTTTACCAATGTGCTGCAGTACATTTTTATAATGCAATACAATTGACAAAAATTTTAGCTACTGCTGTCTATAGATTACGGATTACAGGGGAATAATTAAATTTGTACAATTTGTATGGGAGAATGGAAGAATGGAAATAATAATGCAGGTCATTGCTTTCTTCTGAAAATGACCTGCATTATTATTTCCATTCTTCCATTCTCCATTACAAATTGTCCGATTTATCGAAATTTAATTTTCAATGAATAGTCTGGCTAATTTGGGTGTATTCATTGATACAACTACTTGAAGGATATAAAGCTAAGAATGCATACGTTAAATTTGCGATCCGCGGGTTTGATGCCAGAAGGGTAGTGGTTACTTGACCGATTTTTTCAAGTTTTACCACGTATTGTAAATCAACACAAAAAAAATCAAAATCAAATTCCCTTGCATCTCATGAATGAGAAATGGAAGAGCTTCTCATATTCAGTGAGCTTGCTTGCATTCTATTTTTAGACTCACTCAAGGAGGCCTACAGTTTACGGACGATCCCAAACTTCACAGTTTGAGAAATATTTACAAGACCTGTCTATTACTCGACTACTCGAAGTGTTCGTCAGACACATCGAGGTGACTGTCGCTCAAATAATGATATAGGCGACTATGTCCGGGGTTGAACCCCTTATCATGCGAACTGCAGTCGCGTTTACTAATAATCAGGCCACAGCCGATCACAATGGTGTAATTTCTAGGTTTCTACGAGAGGCGCCAGAATGAGCCAACTTTAGCAAATGCTTTAAGTATTTTTAATTTTACTGAATTTAGTACAACTAAAAAAATGTGTATCTTGTAATTTCATATTTAATTGGCCGTAAGGTTTCTAAATTTAATTAAATAAAAGTTATGATCTTAATATTAAGTTCATAAGATTTATGAACTTAGTATTATATTACCCGAAGAGGTGTGACTAATCAGTCGGCTTTTTTAAATTTTACGAAGCAATTAACAAATATTTTACGATGTAATTAATAAATATTTAGGTTACTGCAGTCCACCACATATTATGTAGTAGCCTTGTGAGATGGTAAATTATCGGCATAAAATTCATGAGTTTTTTCTTTCAAGAAATTTTATTTTTTCAACGATTTTGCTATGTTAAACACAACATAGTCCCTACATAACATTTTTACTGTCTGACTTTCTGGCTAGAATTTCGATTGCTCAATACCACGATTATCAAAAAAATTCTATGTTACTTTGGCTTTTGAACGGTTTTGTTGCGTTTTTTTCGGCGTCGGCTCAGTTGGAAGGCGCCATTCCCAAGCCTGTTAACTAAACCCACGTCTCGTTACCAACTGCAATGGGCTTATGAGTGTGCTGTCGAAACTAATTCGTTCTAGCATGTGTTCAGCTACCTTTACACGATTGAGTTTCTGAAGAAAATTCAGATCTTTCGGAACAAACAGCTGCTTAAAATGCTAATAATTTATTAGTGCACACACACAGAATGTTCGGCGGATATCTCTTTCAAACTTATATGACGGTTTTTTGATGATTCGCTTTGTCAATGTTAACAAACGTTAGCGTGGCAAATTTTCCACCACATCTTGACCGTTTTTAAATGCACTTTAACGTTTAGATTCACGTGTTTTGAATAAAACCGATTCACTGTAAGCCGTCTGCAACACTTTCTGCCATTCGGCACGGGAAGTTTTCTATTCGCAATACAAAATTTGACATAAACAATTTGTTCGATATTTTTATCCATTGTAAAAATGGCAAGACATACTTGAGATGAGCTGGCAAAATCGAACAGTGTAAACAAAATAGATGACCGGTCACGCTCAAACTCAACGTCAGTATAGAGGACAGTTGTGTTAATTTAGCGATTACAAAAATAATGGATGGTTTGATGGTCCCTCTAAACGGGTTTTTAAACGATAAATTTTTTATACTTTTTCGAAAGAAAGTACTCGTGTACCATCAGTACTTGCATTTTCTTATATCCAATATAAGAAAAACCCGTAGAAAAAATTCGACTGTTCCTGTTCATTTCGGTTTCAAGAAAAATTTTAAAACGTCATTCGACCTTACTTGTACGACTGCAGCTTCTATCACTCTAATTCTTATCTCATACTCTGCAATTCCTTCTCGTTAAAAAAACAACTTAATTAGTGTCAGGACTAAATCGACTTTATTCGGTATTATTATTGTACTTAATTTGACGCATATTTACTTCGCATTCAAAAATTCTATGTAATTCTGAAGTTATAGCAATTTTTCAAAACAGCGATTTTGGAAAAATTGCGTAATGTCTTTCCATCTTGATACAAGTAAAAAGCGTTTTTTTTGCAATTATTTTCTATGTTCTTAAGATGCATGTCGGCGTCCATACGTTATCTTAAAATTTCATACATCTCGGTCGGTTTTCCCTGTGATTACAGAAATATCTGTACTTACAGTGAAAAACGATTTAACTCAAAATTTAATGCTTTGAGACATTAAGGCAAATTAAGACAAAAATCGCCATAATGAACATTTTTTATAACTCTCGAGATATACATAATTTTGAAATCACGCTTAGACGATAACTTGCGTCTTAAGAACGTAAACAATAATGGAAACAGAATGCAATCTCATTTCTATCAATTTTAAAGATGTTATGAAATTTTTCAAAAATCGCTGTTTTGAACTACGCCCAATTTTGGACTGAAGACTGGAGGCAAATGTGCGTCTAAATAACGACAACAATAATAGTAAATAAACTCTATTTTAACGTAACTCCCCTTAAGCCATTTTTCCTTGTAAGCACAGATATACATACATGCATTGCTTTCGTCTATAAAGATAATCGCTCAAAATATTACTTTGTTGTGAACCGGACGGGTGTTAATAAAAAAGAACGCATCTAATGTCTAACGCGTAAATAATTTTTGCATCGATAGTTCGCGTATTGTAATTTAATGTAGATAACGATTATTATACCTGAATGAGATATTGCGTCTCACAATTTAACTCCCAATTTATTGTTTAGAAACATTAAGTGTTTTCTCAAAAATCGCTTTTATGAAAATTTGTTATGAAATTAGAAATATACATAATTTTGAAGTCAAATTTAGATGACAACATGCGGCAGACGTAAACAATAATAGGAAATAATCATACGAGGTGTGTTCAAAAAGTAAGGTGAATTTTCAAATTTCGAATTTTACATTCGACTTCCGATTATTATTCGTTTTTATGTTGGTACACTCGTCTCGAAGAAATGTTGACGGTTTTATCCTTATAGCATGTTTAGTTTGTTTGTGAGAGGCATAAATAAGACAAGTGGTTTGCGTGTTCGGCGATTTTCTGCTATCGAAAAAAATTGATCGAAAAAGTTGCATCAAATTTTGTGTAAAAAATGGAATAAAGTGCTCCAAAATACTTGAAATGTTGTGTTCACAGAAGGTCGAGAAGATGTGAATGACGACGGTCGCTCTGGATGCCCGAGCACATCAGCAACCGATGGAAATGTTGAGAAAGTGAAGAAAATTATTATGGAGAATCGTCGAATCACAATTAGAGAAGTTGCTGAGGGTGTCGGCATATCGGTTGGCTCATGCCATGCAATCTTTTCGGAAATTTTGGGCATGAAGCGTGTGGCAGCGAAGTTCGTTGCAAAATTGATGAATTTTGACCAAAAACAATGCCGCATAAGCATCGCGCAGGAGTTGTTGAATGACGTCAACAATGATCCAGATTTGTTTAAAAGGGTCATAACTGGTAACAAATCAGGGGTACATATATGGTTATGACATCGAAACTAAAGCCCAATCGTCCCAATGGAAGAGTCCAGGAGAGCCAAGACCAAAAAAAAGCACCCCAAGTTCGATAAAATGTCAAGGTTTTGCTCACTGTTTTCTTCGATTACCATGGCATAGTGCATCAGGAGTTCTTACCACAAGGTTGTACGGTAAATAAGGAGTAATATGAAAAAACCCTCGGAATTGTGGGAAAAATATTCATGGCTTTTGCATCATGATAATGCACCTGCTCACTCATCTTTGCTTGTGAGAGATTATTTGGCCAAACACACCATCGTTATCATGCCTCAGCCATCATATTCACCAGATTTAGCCCCCTACGACTTTTTCCTGTTCCCAAGATTGAAGAGACCTGTGAAAGAACGGCGTTTTGCGACGATTGAGCAGATAAAAACTGAATCTCGGAGAGAACTCAAGAACATACCAAAAAGTGCATATCAGAACAGTTTCGAGGATTGGGGAAAACGCTGGCACAAGTGTATTATATCTGAGGGGGACTGCTTTGAAGAAGATAAAATAGAAATTGATGAATACATAAATAAATATTTTTTGAGAACAATGAAAATTCACCTTATTTTTTGAACACACCTCGTGTACTGGCTTATAACAATTTGTAAAGATGTTATGTAATTATTGAAACATCGCTGTTTTAAAAAATAGCTATGACTTCCCAGTACAAAAAAACAAAATCATCTAAGGTAGCAAACTTTCTTTCATCACATTTTGTAATGGGGAAGTACTGAAAGATTGCTTAATCGTCAATGAACATTTTTTAACATTTTTTTCAAGTTTTATAATGAATTTTCTTCAAATATTCACGAGTGCGGTAGGCGTGATGAAAATTCAAATCGTTGGTTGCAATTTTTCATTATTCAAAAGAATTGCTTTTTCTTCCAGACAATATTTCTTCACAATACGTCGTCAGAAGAAAAGGTCCATTGAATGGTATTTCCCCAATATTAATAATTCCATTAAATTGTTTACGAAAAAGCATTCTTAAATATTGTTTTTAATACAAAATCTGCCCGCAGACTCCGATGGATTTGATACTTTCCATAAAAAACAATATTCAGTGTATACCGTAGGATTGTAGCTTATACATCCTGTACCACTGATTGCAGTCCACAATATTAGGGACATTAGTGACATATATTCCCATGGCGAGTATTGAGTACGAGGTGTGATAAAAAATAAGTTTTTTCAAATTTCGTGAGTTGTGTATGTTCGATTTTCGCATTTTTTTTTTATGTTGGTGAACATGTCTATTATATATGTTGACAATATCAGCCATTTTGGATTGTCAGCTTTTTGTTTTTGACAGATAAAAAGGTTAGTCGTGTTTTGGTGTGCTGTTCGATTTTTAACTATTCGAAAAAAATGATCGATCAAAGAAACTGTATTAACTTTTGTGTAAAAAATCAAATTAAATGTTCAAGGACATTTGAAACGTTGACTGTGGCGTTTGGCGAGTCTACTATGAGCAGAATACAAGTTAAATTGTGGTATAACCGGTTTAAGGAAGGCCGAGAAGATGTCAAAATGACGATGATCGTCCTGAACCGAAAGAAGCACGTCAAGTTTGGTCAAATGTAGAGGTTTTGCTCACTGTTTTCTTCGATTGCAATGGCGTGGTGCATCATGAATCTTGCCATGAGATCGCACGGTTAATAAGGAATACTACCTTGAAGTTATGCGCCGTTTGCGCGAAGCAATTCGTCAGAAACGCACAGAATTGTGGAAAAACCAATCTTAGATTTTGCACCATGATAACGCACCAGCTCACACATCAATGCTTGTGTGTGAGTTTTTGGCCAAAAATAAAACCGCAAGCATGCCTATTCACCGGACTTGACTCCCGCTGACTCTTTCCTCTTCCCAAAACTGAAGACACCAATGAAATTAGAAATATACATCATTTTGAAGTCAAATTTAGATGACAACATGCGGCAGACGTAAACAATAATAGCAAATAATCATAGGAGGTGTGTTCAAAAAGTAAGGTGAATTTTCAAATTTCGAATTTTACATTCGACTTCCGATTATTATTCGTTTTTATGTTGGTACACTCGTCTCGAAGATATGTTGACGGTTTTATCCATATAGCATGTTTAGTTTGTTTGTGAGAGGCATAAATATGACAAGCGTTTTGCGTGTTCGGCGATTTTCTGCTATCGAAAAAAAAATGGATCAAAGAAGTTGCATCAAATTTTTTGTAAAAAATTGAATTAAATGCTCAAAAACACTTGAAATGTTGACAGTGAGAAGACACCAATGAAAAAAAAGCGTTTTGCTACGGTTGAGGAAATAAAAGAGAAATCGAAACAGGAGCTGTTGGCGATACCAAAATTCGGGTTTTAGAAGTGTTTCGAGGATTAGAAGAAACGCTGGCACAAGTGTATTATATCTGAGGGGGACTACTTTAAAGGAAATAAAATAGAAATTGATGAATAAATCAATATTTTGTGGAAAAAATTGAAAATAACGGTTATTTTTTGATCACACCTCGTATGTGCAGTTTTTACAAATGGATTGATAAACTTACAAAGGAGGATAAAATGTTTAAAATGTTTCCCTCAAAAGCTTTAGCTTCTTTACATCGGCTATTAAAAATTACGTCTTCGGAGCATATTATGACCCCTAAGAAATAGATTTTGGAGTATTTCATACTAACATGTTTAGCTTTAATTGTTAGGAATTATAAATAGGAATTGAACCAATGTTTATAAGTACAGGGTGTCGGTCGGGAAGATATACTATCAACTACAGACCCTCTTTCTTCGAAATCATTCACTACACGATAAATAGTGCGTCTTGTTGGCATCGTCACAGTAATCGATGATTGATTTTGATAAAATGTTTTAACGATTAAAACACGTTGGTTTATCGAATATTTTTCCACAATAAATTTGTCACGTCTCTACTTCACGACTGCCAAATATGAGCAATCAAGACAAATGTTTACCAAAACGGCGGCAAAACAAAGTAATATACCTTCCCGGCGGACACCCTGTACTTTATTAATGTTGTTTTGAAGGTAGTTTGAAGGCGCGGCTAACATACACAGATTGGATACTTAGAAGTGAAGAAAATGTAACTCTTTTTGAAAAATTTCCCCATTTTTTGTTTGGTTGCGAACTTGTGTGCCTAAATAAAGACTACCATAATGATGAATAAGCTTAATTTTATCCTAATTCTATTTAAGTCGTTTTTCCTTGTGAACACAGATATACATTGCTTTAACTTATAACATGCACCTGACAGGTGTTTATGGAAAAGAAGGCACCTAATCTTTAGTTCGTAAACCGATAGCTGGAGTACTTTAATATAAAATATTATTTATAGATAACGATTATTAGATCAATCTGAATGACTCATTTCGTCACACAAAGTTTCCCAGACTTTATCTACAAAGATTATAGGAAATTTCCCTTTTTC
>JAHXMU010000308.1:249034-265297 GCA_019455685.1 Philornis downsi
AAGTGTATTCATAAACACTTTTCTTATAGAAAAGTGTCTTCATAAACACTTTTCTTATAGAAAAGTGTATTCACAAACACTTTCCTTATAGAAAAGTGTCTTCTTGTAGAAAAGTGTCTTCATAACTTTCTTATAGAAAAGTGTCTTCATAAACACTTTTCATATAGAAAAGTGTCTTCATAAACACTTTACTTGTAGAAAAGTGTCTTCGTAAACACTTTTCTTATGGAAGTGTCTTCGCAAACACTTTTCTTATAGAAAAGTGTCTTCGTAAATACTTTTATTATAGAAAAGTGTCTTCATAAAAACTTTTCTTATAGAAAAGTGTCTTCATCTACACTTTTCGTTTAAAAAAGTGTCATCATCGACACTTTTTTTTAAATGCTTCTTGTATAGAAAAGTGTCTTCACATAAGCTTTTCGTGTAGAAAAGTATCTTGTTCGACACTTTTCACAAAAAGAAGTGTCTTCACGGACGCACTTAGGTAGAAAAAGTGTCTTCATGAACTTTTTTGTTTAGAAGATAGAAGTATCATCATCGACACTTTTTTTTCAAAATGTCTTCACGGATGTTTGTTGTATAGAAAAGTGTCTTTATAGACGCTTTTCGTGTAGAAAAGTGTCTTCTCCGACACTTTTCATAAAGAAAAGTGTATTCGCGGACGCATTTAGTATAGAAACGTGATTTCACGAACACTTTTCGTATAGAAAAGTATCTTCGCGAACGCTTTTCCTACAGAAAAGTGTCTCTACAGCCATTTTCGTATAGAAAAGTGCCTTCACAGCCACTCTTCTTATAGAAAAATACCTTCACAGCTGTTTTTCTTATAGAAAAGTGCCTTCACAGCTGCTTTTTTTATAGAAAAGTACCTTCACAGCTGTTTTCTTTATAAAAAAAAAGTGCCTTCACGGACGCTTTGCGTATGGAAGAATGAGACACTTTTCGTACAAAGAAATACCTTCATAGAGACAATTTGTACAAAATCGTGATCTCGGAGATACTTTTTATTATATTTATTATTTTTTATTATTTTTTTACAAATTGTCTAACACGTGTGGTTTCGAAATACGGTTATACGAGTATACATTATTTTAAATGGATAAAAGGAAATCGAATGAGTTTGTGGTGAAATTTATAGTAAACAATCAACTACAAGGATACCCATCATCGACAAGGATAATCATCGTGCCAGTGATATAAGTGCGAAAATTAAATATGTTGTAGTTTGTGTGGCAAGGAAAGATAAGAATGAGACAAGGCAAAGGGAACCGATAAAACCCAGGGCAAAGTAGTTTTAGCAAAACAAGATGTTTGTCGAACAAAGAGGAGAGCTAAAGCCAACAGCTGTTAAGGTCTGAGGAGACGTAGTACGATATATCCTGTCATGGTTGTAGCACCAACTGACACAAACACACTCATAGACATAAGACAACCATAAAGGTTACCAGAGTTCAAAGGAAACCAGATGACAAAACGATTCAACAGCGAAAGGGAATATGACGATAATGTACCTATAGGTAAGTACCTTGGCCAATCGTGTAGGAACTCCTTTTTTCTTTTATGGAACCGAGGTAAGGATTCCAGTTACACAAAGGTTGTCCGTCACTCTGCTGATAGTAAGGGGAGAAAAAGGTCACTTCGTTAAGTTAAAAAGATGAAAAAATATGAACAGGAAAGGTGTTACTATGCCTCACAGAAAACACACTCGATTGCGACAACGCTCATATTACAATAACGAACAGAGAGGAATATAAATATAGCAGAGTGGTATTCTTTAACTGATTAAAAGCGAATGTGCAGCAAATTGTTAGTTCGAATTTGCACATACAGAGAATAGGAGCTCTTTATCTTTTTACTACAGGATGCAGACAAGCTTCAAACAATTCTTCAATTTGTATACTAAGTATTATGAAATATATTACTCTAGATTGCTGATCTGATCGCTACAGAATGTTGTAGATGAAAGTCATTTATTTTCCAAATATAATATTACACGAACAACCTATGGGATATCAAATTTCATTAATTCGGATATGAGCAGTCTTTTGAAGTCCTTGATTTTACAATTATGAACTGATGTGAAATATTTTTTCTTGTTAAAAATAATCATTATGAATCGCAGTCTCTACAGAGGAAATGCCACTATCCAATTAATGGATGTATTCAACAAATACAAGGCCAATGAGTCACGGAATTTCTTGTGATTAAGGAATGTAATTAACCAGACTTTTTCATTTAAACAAAAACTTATTATGATTGTTAATTCTCGGAAAATTTAATAACCAACTTTTAATACCAAATTCCACAGAAAACCAAATGAATGATATGAAAATTAATTGCACAATAAAATCCATAATTAAAGAAGGTAGTATTTTCTCAAGAAAGGAATTTTATTTTTATTTTTGATTTTTTTAATTTTATTGGCGTAGCACTTCAAATGAAATAGTGATAGATTTAAATTCATCCTAAGTAAACATAAAACGCAGTTTAAACAGTTACATTTTTAACGACAATATTCGGCAATTAAACTCAAAAATACTTCAAAAAAATTATTAAATTTTGAGGAGTTATGTTAAAGTATCTTGGGCAATAAGAAGTATCACCGAATGTAAAGAAACGCTCTGTACTTGTTAATATCAGGGACTGTAACCATTATGACTCATATAAATTTATATTATATAAATCATTTTTAATAATTGTTTGTTGATTTTTATTATATTAATAAAAAATAAAAATTATTTTTTATTAAAAATTATTTTTTATTAAAAAAAATTAATTACAGTAATTAAAAATTATTCCTATTTTTAAAAATCGGGAATAAATATCATGATTGATGTTCAAAGTTTTTTGAAATTTTAAAATTTTAATTTAGAAAATCAAAAATGAGCGCTATGAAAATGAATTTTCTCAACTTTTCAAAATTTTTAGTGAAAACCCAAAGACAAGAGTGGGCAGAGTGCAACAATGAAAGCAAAACAAGCTGGAAACTTTGATTTCTAAGATTTCAATCCGTTAAAAGAGTTATCATTTCGTTCATTCACTCATAAAAATAGTCATTACATAAAAATTAAGTTTAGGTGGGTGCATAAATAATACTTGAAATGTCATTATGAATACTTAAACAATCAATTCTATTAAGTGCATTACATTACCTTTGTGGTCCAAAAAATTTACAAAAAAAAATCGTGACTCCTGCGCCTCTCATTTATGAAGTAACCTCCAATTGAAAAGTCCTTCAAATTAAATGCTTAGTTAATAACTTAAATAGACAAAAATGTGTTTGCGTTTTATCTGAAAATAAATCAAAAATAAAATTTGATTACTTTTAAAGTTGAATACTTCAATACTAAGAAAACATCCCGGAAATTTAGGTAGAATGATGGGCAAATTTTTTGATAATATTATTTCTAGTGTGTAATCAGATTTATATATATATATATATATTTTTATATGTTTTTATGATGATTTGTGCATTGGTATCTACAAGATTACTGTTTCTTATAAAACTGAGGGTTTTCCCTACTTTTTATTGAAGCAATATTGTTCATCCTAGCTAATGCCGCTTAGAATAACTTTATCGAAATCTATTAGCTCGGGTTATTTCATTAAAAAAATGGAAAAATACTATAGTCTTTTCGGTTCATAAATCTGGTCATAAAACTACAGACCTATTTCAAAGCTTTCGAACATTGAGAATATTAATTTTTGAAAATACAGGGTGTTCGTTGAGAAGTTATACTACTACTTTGTTTTGCCGCCATTTTGGTAAACATCAGTCTTGACAGTTCATATTTATCTTGAAGTAGAGACGTGGCAAATTTATTATGGAAAAATTTTCGATAAACCAACATGTTTTAATCGTTAAAACATTTTATCAAAATCAATCATTGATTACAGTGACGATGAGAAAGTTGCGTGAAATTTTAGGGAGAAACAACGTGCCAACAAGACGCACTATTTATCGTGATTTTAAAGAAAGAGGGTCTGTAGCTGATAGAGCCAATCATGAACCACAACTTAATGGTAAAAACATTACTGCTGCTCAAGAAAGTATTCAAAACAATCCATCAACCTCAATTCGACGCCGTGCTCAGGAGTTTGGTCTTCAAAAAACAACTTTGGCCACAATTTTGCACAAGGATTTGCATTTGTTTCCATTTAAGATTCAGTCCACATAAGAGCTCCTTCCACAAGACCATTTACGCCGCCGTACATATGCCAATAGGACGTTACAGGGGGGGTTGTTGTTTTAATGAAAAAATAATAATGAGTGACGAGGCACATTTTCATTTGAATGGATATGTGAATAAACAGAATAGTCGGTTCTAGGCAATGGAAAACCCTCAAATTACCTTTATATCCATTAAAAGTCAGTCTGGTGTGCAATTTGGTCAGGAGGAATCATTGGACTTTACTTCTTTGAAACTGAAAACGGCGTAACGGTAACTGTCAATGGGGAGCGATATCGTGATATGATTGAAAACTTTTTAACGCCACAACTTCTTGCTTTGGGCTTGATTAACATGTGGTATCAACAAGTCGGTGCCACATCGCATACAGTCAGCATTACAATGGAATTACTGTGAGAATTCTTTCCACAACAAGTTATTTCAAGAAATCGTGATGTTGATTGGCCTCCACGGTCGCCTGATTTGACTACTCCGGACTTCTTTTTGTGGGGATATCTGAAAAGCAAAGTTTATGCAACCAAACCAGAAACGCTTAAGCAATTCAAACAAAATATTCGTGATGAAATTAATGAAATACCGCGTGAAATGTGTGAAGATGTAATGAAAAATGTGCTCAAAAGGGCTCGCACTTGTGAGGCTAACAGAGGCGGATATTTATCTGATCTGATATTATATTCCATACATAACTGCCAACATTAAATAAAACATTTATCAATATAAGATCCATTCTCTTTCATTTAATCAAAAATTATAAAGAAAAAAAAAAGTAGTGCACCTTCCCGACGGACACTCCGTATTATTTTTTGAAACTTTTCTTTTCGTTGAAACGATACATTAACGCCGCTCATCGTGATTTTATTACTGATAGGTCAACTGCAACTAAATTAGCCCTTTTACACGGAATTGTATTGCTAGATTTTTAATCGTAGTTTTTTTAAAAATCGAATAAAACACTCAAATTTGCATCATATATTAAAATTTTTTATTAGAATCGATAAATTGGTCTTTGCCATTAAAATTTCAAAGATAATTTCATGTAAATGTTGTCCGCGGCTCCGTCTCACAATGTCCATTCGGAAGATCCAATTTTCCGTCACTTTTTCGAGCATCTCGGCCTGTATTCCACGCGTGTTATGTTATCCTATAAAGCTTCAATAGTGTTCGGCTTGTCCACATAGACTAACGACTTGACATAACCCCACAAGAAATAATCGAGAGACGTTAAATCGCAAGATCTTGGGGGCCAACTCACAGGGCCAAATCGAGAGATAAGCTGCTCACCAAATTCATCCCTCAACACATCCATTGTTTCACGAACAGTGTGGCATGTTGCACCGTCCTGATGAAACCACATGTCAACCAAGTTCAACTCAGCCAATTGGAGCAAAATCGCGTATCGTGGCTCGATATCGTTCGCCGTTGACGGTAACGTTTCTTCCACAGTCGTCTTTTAAGAAAAATGGACCGGTGATGCCACCAGCCCATAAACCACACCAGACTGTCGTTTTTCCGGAATGCATCGGTAATTCATGTATGGCATGTGGCTGTTCATCACTCCAGATGCGACAGTTTTGCTTGTTGTCATCGCTGAACACAATTTTTTGATAAAACTGCGGATTTTCATTGAGCTTTTGTAAGGCCCATTCACCAAAAATTAGACGTTGTGATGCGCTATTCGGCTTGAATTCTTGCGTGAGTTTAAATTTATGGGCTTTCAAACTCAAATCAACCTTCTGGTTGAGTAGCACATGCCCAATCGCTGATAACGACGACGAATTAACATTTCACGATCGTCATTAACACTGGTCGCTACGGCTGCAATATTTTCTTTGGTACGCATTCTACGCATGCGAGCCGATGGTTTTATGTCCAACGAAATAAATTTAGTGCGAAATCTGGAGATAACAGCACAAATTATTGCTTCAGTAGGTTGATTATGACGACCATAAAATGGTCGTACCAAACGATGCACATTTGTCACAGAACACGAATTTTGATAATAAATTTCAACGATTTGCAATCGTTGCTCGTTTGTTAGTCTTTCCATGATGAAACGGCAGAGTATACTGTACACTTTTCACTTTGACAGATGACGTTTGGACGCCATTACCAACCAGTGCCGCCAACCTGAAAAACTTAAATCTTAAAAAGCAACCAGGTGGTCTATACTGATCTTTCTACAGCTTTTGATAAAGTTCGGCATGAGTTATTAGTTTTTAAGCTAAAAGAATTGACATTCGAGTTAAAATTATGAGCTGGTTTCGTTCTTATTCAATGAATAGACGATGTTCTGTTTGTATAGATGGAATTTACTTTACTTTACTTTTGGAACATAAAGTAAAATGTTCCAAATTCTGGTGTCTCCCAAGGAAGTATTTTGGGTTCGTTGCTTTTTATATTTTTATAAATATATTACCATTTTACATATTTTTATAAATGCTATTTGCTTCCACTTCCATAATAGTACATGTGCTGATGATCTTAAGATATTTAGAGCCATTAGATCGGTTTATGATATTAACTTGTTGCGGGAAAATGTAAATAGACTTGTGATTTGGTCAATAATTTTATAATGGTTTACCTCTTAATATTTCTAAGTGTATGCATGCATGGATGTCGAAATATTTTCATATCGACTTGTTACATGTTGAATCATGAATTACAAAATATATTTGAAATTCAAGATTTACGTGTACTATTTGATTCTAATTAACATTTATAGTTCATATCAATTACACTATTCCCAAAATATATTCTTCAATGTATTTCATATGTCGATTATCTGATTCGTTCATTAAACAAAATTATATACATCGTTTACACGAACAAAATTAGAATACGCTTCATTCAAATGGAGTGCAACAGCTATGATTTATATTAGCCGATTTGAAAGAATACAAAAAATTTGCCTTAAACTATTTTCGTTTCTCGACCGCCATCCCTTCTTATTCCAGTAAATTTCTTCTTTCGTATTTTAAATCACTTAGGTCAAGAAGAGATATTTGTTCTACAATGTTCCTCCTTCATGCTAATATTTTTAGATATATTGATTGTCCGGATTTATTATCCTCAATTTAAATGAATGTCTCTCCACGCTTATTGCAGTATTCCATATTGACACTTCTCCACTAATTATGCCTGCAATGAACCTCTTAATAGATTTATTATTTAAGTATAATATTTAAATCATATCATTTTTTATTGCTAGTTTGTAAGGAATTTAATCATCCATACACTAAATGAAATGAAACGAAACGAAATGGAATGCAGTAGAATGAAATGGAATGCAATAGAATGAAATGGAATGGAATGCAATAGAATGAAATGGAATGGAATGGAATGCAATCGAATGAAATGGAATGCAATAGAATGAAATGGAATGGAATGCAATAGAATGAAATGGAATGGAATGCAATAGAATGAAATGGAATGGAATGCAATAGAATGAAATGGAATGCAATAGAATGAAATGGAACGCAATAGAATGCAACAGAATGAAATGGAGTGCAATAGAATGAAATGGAATGAAATGAAATGAAATTAAATGAAATCAAATTGAATGAAATGAAGTGAAATGAAATAAAATGAAGTGAAATGAAATTAAATGAAACGAAATGATATGAAATATAATGAAATAAAATGAAATGGAATAAAATCAAATAGAATGAAATGAAATGAACCGAAATGAAACGAAGTGAAATGAAAAGAAATGATGTGAAATGAAATGAAATTAAATTAAATGAAGTGAAATCAAATTAAATGAAATGATGCGAAATGATGTGAAATGGATGGAATGAATGAAATAGAATGAAATGGAAAGGAATGAAGTGGATTGAAATGGAATGAAACCAAAAATAAAAAATCAAATAGAATGAAATGAAATGAAGCGAAATGAAATGAAGTGAAATGTAATGAAATGATGCGAAATGATATGAAATGAAATGGAATGAAATGAAATGGTATGGAATTGGATGAAATGGAATGAAATGAAAAAAAATGTAATGGAATGGAATGAAATAGAACGAAATGGAATGAAATTAAATTAAATTAAATGCAATGAAATAAAATAAAATGAAACGAAATGAAATGAAATGAAATGAAATGAAATGAAAGGAAATTAAGTTAAATGAAATAAAATAAAATGAAACTAACTGAAATTAAATAGAATGGAATGAAATTAAAATTTCCAAAATTTTACGTTTTGTCATATTTCCTATTCCCATTTTTTAATGTCGATTTTTAATTCGAACTGTTGCTATTTTAATAAACTCAGGTGTTAATCGATATTATATTATGTTACCAAACACTAGAGTTAGTTATTTTTATAAGGTTTCGTTCGTATAGCATTTCAGTTTGGAAACAAAAACTACTCTTTTTTTAATATTTTGTTTTTTTTTTTTTGTTTTCTTTGTATAAGAATAGTAGGTTGCGGTGTTATACAAACGTCCATGTTGACATTCATTTGAGCGATCAGTTCCCGGAATATACCAATACATTATTACATCCTGTACTATGCGGTTTTTGTTGTTGTTGCTTGTATGGCACATTTTAATTCAGTATTATGAAAATTTCAGTTTATTTGCGTTGTTGTAGCTGGCATAAAACTGAAATCCATTTTCGTATTCATTAAAAACGAAATTGATTTTGTCATGAAATGATAATTACGAGATTCCGATGAAATGTTTATCGCTTACAATCCGCACAATACTTACGTATCTTCTGTATATCTATAATACTACGTGTGGACGGACCCCTTTACACGTGTAGCTGTATAATTACGCTAGAGGCGAGCAAGAGAATTTACAATAAAAATAGATTGAGGGCCACCAGCAGCAATACGTGATATGTAATGACAGAGCGCGTTAGAAGGGGGAAGGAAACTTTATATTTTTAATATAGAAATTAAATGTAAAAGGTTATATTTATGACTATAATGTAATTTTATAGAAATGTGGGTAAGTGATGCACAAATACTGATGCACATTCGCTAAAGTGGAAAGGTAATTACGCAAATTTTCAAGGGATTGTCGCAGTTACATTTCTATTCATATAAACTACTTCTCAGGAAATCTGCCTTTGGAATACTTGAAAAAAAAAAAAAAAAAAAAAAACATACACACACACTTTTAAAAAAGTGTTTGTTAAAGCGTAACACAAAAAACCGATCTTCCTCCATATAATATAAAATTGAATATTTATATGTTTGTGTCTTTTTTCCGAAGAGGGATCGAAATTATTGTACCGATTACCATGAAACTTCCACAATATGCTTATATTGCCCAGATCAGAATCAGATCGAAATTGGATAAATAATCGAAACACCGTCCATATATCTCACATGTTTGGACGATCATATCTGATGAAGTGTTAGAGATATAAAGATGAGATTTAATGCATACAAAGAAATATGTGCTAGCAGAAATATGGTGATACGCCTCTTTTTAAAAATCCATTATAAAGGCTAAATAATACTGATACAAGCTCAGTTAGAAATACGCACTCTTTGTCGGAAAGATTGAAATTATGTCAAAGCAACTAATAGGTGTAGTATATGAGTGTAATTTCTCTAAGTGTATATTCTGGAAAGATCGTCAAAACCGCGTCTAGAACATTTAAGTATGATATATATAATCTCTTTCCCTCTTTATCTGTGGATGGAACTTTTCTAGAATTACGTTTACAACAGTAAGTTATGTTTGTTCCTCTCACTCCCCATTATATAGTCTATTGTTACTTGTTATGTAAATAAGAACATTCTAGAATTAAGTCTATGATATACAACACTATTCTGTAAATATGTTTGTCTTTGTTGCACTCATTATGTAAATATGTGTTCTTTCTGAAATATCGTAGCATTTTCTAGAATCAGTCGTTTAGAAAAGTACATATTTCTCACTACAAATAGCAAAGTGTTTTGGAAGAGACTTTTCATATAATATATAAAAGCAATTTGGGAGACGACTTCAATTTTGAAGAGATTCTTCTTAGATATTTCTTCTTGGAAGGCAATTTTCATAAAGGATTTTTTTTTTTTAAATTTGGGAAATTTAAGACGCTTTTCATTTACAAAAGAGGATTTCATATTATACGTATAGAAGACTGATTCATTTCGACAAATTTTTGTTAAATACATTTCATATAGGAAAGTTATATGAAATGCATTTAACACATAGGAAACTATCTTGGAAGAATCTTTTGATATATGAAGGCGTATTAGAATAATCTTATCTTAAAGAAACGGGTATTGGAAGAAACATTTCAAATAGTATTTTGTCTAAAAAGGCAACTCTTTCTAAAAACATGTTTCTCACAGGAAAGTTTCGTATTATAAATAGGTTTGTTATCGTTTTTATACGGGAAACTGTTGCGGTAAGCTGTTAATAGAGGAAATATTCTTGGGAGGCATGTATCTAAGTGTCTTCTAAGGCACCTTTCTTTGGCCAGGCATTGAGAAAGTTTCCTAGGGAGCACTTTCCGTATAGAATTTTTTCATTGCAAGCACTTCTAATATTGGAAAACATGTTTCATACAGCAAGATGTTTTGAAAAAAAAGCTTTCGTATTGGAAAGGGGAAGACATTTTTTTATGTAGAAAAGCTTTCCATAGAACAATTTTCGAGACATTTTTCGTACAGCAATCAGTTTTGAATGACACTTTTCACACAGGAAAGCGCCATGTATATTTTCATATAGGAAATTGTATTTTTTCATATAGGAAATTGCCTTGGAAGACATTTTTCATTGAGGAAAGTATTTCCGAAAAAGCTCTATGTGTGAAAACATCTTGAACTTATATTTTCAAATCAGAAAGGTTACCGGAAAAACTATTTTATGTGGCAAATTTTTCCGCTATACACTTTTTATGCACGCAAATGCGGTAAAATAGACTTTTTACAGGGAAACATCTTAGAAGACACGATAAGTGTACTGGGGAAGAAAGGAAATGAATCACAAGTGTCCCATTTTATGGCACCCTAAAGCCGCCTAATGGACGTTTTCCACTGCTGCAACTTTGATGCCGCTTTTCAGGTTAATTTTGTGGGTATTTCGTATTTTCCGAGCATCATCCGATAACATGCAATGCTACCTTTTATACTGTACTGAGGTCTCTGCGATTGTTTTTGTTGACCTTTAGCAAACTCCCGCTTAAACCAATTCAAATAAACTATCTCCACACTAGGGAAAACATAACATGCTGTCACAAACCGATATGCGACACTGAAGCAATCCCAACCATCATCCTGCCACCCACTGCCACTGAAGGGGGCCGAAAGACCCATCAGCTACTTAAGCTCTTAACAAATTTAGCATTCACATATGTATCCACATATATATGCACAAATGTTTTTCCGAATATTTTGTGTACATATGTATTTAATTCCGCTTATTTTCAATTGAAAACAAATTCATGGGAACAATTAAAACAAAATACACATGTACGTGCAAACATACATGAATATGTACATACATCCATGCTATACATACTGTATGGGCATGTGAACATGCAGCCACAAATACAACAACAATAAAAATATACTCGTATATTATATTTATTCCACGAATTCGAAATACCAACGAAATTTTAATACAAATTTAATACCAACAGCAGAGAGAGCCACAGAGAACACCACCAGCAGCAAAAACACAACGTAAAAAGCAACAAACCAAATGGACCCGTTCGTTGGCTCGTCAACTGCAACGATGGCAGCAATGACAACAATAATAACAACAACGAATGTGTAGTATAATCGTCCGTGGTCGTCAATCCATCCGTACGATTCACCACCCTTCCGTCCGCCCGTACCACAATTTTGGGAGAAATATACCTCAATTATTGTTGTTGCTGCAGTTTCATTGTAAATCGTTAACGAGATATCTCTTTACTGCTATGCCGTCGTCAAGCGTTGGAGCGCGAGAAAAATGCATAATCAAAAAAATACCTCAGGCGCTCGTACTCATTCATTCTCTTGGTTGGCTGTCCATTCAGCCGGTGTAAACACGAAGATGTTAACGACTTAAGGCTCACGCTACGAACGTATTTTCTTTGCACAGCTCAACAGGTGCAAATTGTTGGGCAGTGATTTGTTTACGTGCCCCGTTTTGCAGCCGCTAATTAAACTTTTAATTTATCTATGTACATATATATTTGTGACAACTAAAAGTTTTACACTGTGCTTCGCTAAACTTTCCGAACAATTACCTACACCGACTAAATAATAAAAAATGTAATTTTCGTGGCCACATGTTCACCTCATTATCCGCCTGCTGAGGAGTGCTGGAAAGTGTTTCGAAATCCTGCTTTTGCATCTCATCCCCCGCAGGTATGAGTGAAACACCGCGACTACGACCTAGGGCAAATACCCATCAACGTACCTGGTTATTCCAAACCTATCGTGAAATACGCAACGATACTTTCTTAAGTTTTCTGACAGCTATGGTGACCTTACCTATACTCTGTCGTATGCCTGAGTCATGAGTCCACAAGGATTTTACCTGAGTCTCGCCGTGATGACCTTACCCACGGTGTGCTTATCACACTGGGCATACTACAATGCTATTGTCAGAGCCAGAGAATATCCAAGTTGACTTCCACTATCTAGGAATACAAGCCGACAATTTTGGGAGCTAGCTACCGCAATTGTCAGCCCTTTCTTCCACCCAGAAGATACCAAATTGATTATGCTAGAATGGAACATAATCCCCATTGGCGGGGGTGAGACCTATCACCTCTGCTACTCTATGGGTCTGTAGCACCAGGTTGTATAATGCAACTCCACGTTCGAGCATAACAACTCTACCAGGTATTTTGGTTTCAACCAACCAACAACCCGCGTGATGCTCTCATTAGGAAGAAGCCGCATCTGTAAAACAAAGCCGCCATTGTAGGTATACAAGTTCAATTTGAACGATTCCGTCTTATATCATGATGATGTAAAGAAGATATTATTAAACTAACCAGCAGGATCCCAATCTGGTATGGCTGTGGAAAGTCGTTGGCAAATGTTTAGAGGACCGTTTCTAGGAACGCTTATGGAGTAACCCAGCAAAGCACCAAACTGCACTAATTCAGATAAATGTTCTTCAACCTTTACTGTGAAAGTCCAGTCCCCGAGAAGATCGAAAACTTTTCTACAGATACTTAGTTGGATACGACAATGTCAACTAACAAATCAAGCCCTGCTTACATACGGAGTCGATTGTGCTCGAGAAATCCAAACCCGCCGCCATCGTTATAAGTCTCTGGTGAAGCGTTTTGATTACAATCAACGAGTACCATGAGGCTGAGAAGCGTGAAGTGGCCAGATAAGGAGCTAAATTGGTAATCTTAGAGAAAGAAACGCTCCAGAATTTTTCCGACCAATAGCAAAGAGGGATATCGGCGTGCGAAACCCGAATCCGTTTTCTGAACAGTTTTATGTTACTGCCTACTTCCAAGCTAATGGGAAGTATCATTAACTCATGAACATGTTGGGTGTACTGCAATAAAAGTTCAAATTTTGCATTTGTCTTTCGTAAAACCGAAGTTTGGTCTCCTCTTCAGAGCCTCTCCCAAGTTTACGGTTATCATAAATTTGTGCCGTTTCCCAATTGCCATTATCCCAGAAGATAAACATCTCCCGGCCGTCAATGATGAACCCATATCGTCGCCATCAAGTCAGGGATGCTTTTACTGAAACAAATACCAGCCGCTGCCCTGAAATCTCAGTATATCTAGCACTTAATTGGAATGCCGACCGTGAATTGTTCTCGCTGAACCTGCCCGAATAAGAGTATCTTATCTTGCATGTTGTTGTGTACCTTGATCTCATCAATCATTTTCGGTACAAGCAAGATTCCTATATATTTGAAGCTCAAGAAATGATGAACGCTCTCTTCTGACGACATTAAACCTTGATAAAACCACCTACTCTGCTTTCTTACAAGAATTACAATGGAGAGCATTCATGCTAGTTATTCCAGGATCATGCAAAGTGAATCCCGATGACACTATCACGGGAACCACCTTCTTGCACTTATTCCCGTTTGGACATCTGTCACAAAATCAGTTCAGTTTGCCAGAAAAATCATTCAAAGTACATCCTCTCGTATCATTTATTCAGTCCTTCTTGGCTGTCACGCTTGGCATTCAAATGCACTCGATGCACTCATAGTCGCCAACATAAGCGAGAGCTAGCAGTAAATTAAAAAAAAAATTGATGTACATAGGAGGGCAATCAATTCCAAATTGCTCCAACCGAACGAAACAACTACAGGAACTTTCTACCGAACGGAATTGATAAGATTGTTCTGAACACTCAAGGAACAATGCTCCCTCTACTACTGAAAACACGAAAGAAATTGTTATATTGCTTGATAACGCTTGTCTACAAGTTTCAGGACCGGTTTTAGGAAGTCCCATCCCAGCAGCCGTATTCACAGACACAGCCTCACGCTCCGAATCTAAATGATGTCTGAACAGCTCTTCACATCACGTGAAGAAAGCACCAATTGGATCAATACCTGACTAAATTCAAAAGATTAGGCTTTCTATCGACGCGGCATTAATATGTTGCCAGAAAGATGGACTAGCGATGTTCAATATTTCGTAAACAGCGGAGACTTACTGAACCCCCAATAACAATTTTAATTATCGCAACTGAACAAACTATGAAGAGGCGCTACTCTAAAACAGAGTTGCCTCGTCCTTAATATTTCCATCATGCTAATATTGGCCATGTAGGCAAGTAAAGCATCCATTGGATTTATTGTAGTGAGATATAAAAATTGTTATATTTAGCTCTTTTAGCTACAATAAAAATCTCAACCTTTCAGTTTAGTTATCAAATTTTGAATACACATTTTGTTTCAATTTTATATGTATGTATGTATGTATGTATAAGTTCAAGGATTGCTATTTGAAATTGTTTTCAAATTGAATTGTTTTAAGCTGGCTTAAGCGATACTATTTTATTAGAAAAAAATTCTATTAGATTATCAATTTCAAAATTAAACTGTCGATAAATTCTAGCTGTAAACGGTCTATAGAAATGTTTTCCGATCTTGTCCCTATGTTAAGGTTATATTTCGATCTAAAAACGTAAAGATCCATTGTATTTTCCGCTGAGTTCTTAAGATTCTTATGTACAAAAGGCTACGGTATTTTGTAATTACTTCTTGGAACTGGTTTAATATTTTCGAATGCCACCTGTAGAGATGTTAACACTTCTGAAGGAGTTACATTGTATTTGAGACTTCCTTTGAAAAAATCTCCAGGCAAACGTATAGTCCCACCCTCATCTCGCTTCGCTGTTGGTGATTTAATGTCTTCTTTATATGCTGTTCTAAATCCAGAGGGCACAGATTTTGTTCATCGATGATTTTCTTGCAGATATAAAGCAGCTTTTAAACTTCGATGCAATCTTTCGGTGATCCCGTTGGCTTGTGGATGGCACGCAATTGAATACTCGTATTTAGATCCCATTATTTTTTGCTAAATCTTGAAAATTTTTCGAGGTAAACTGTCCACTTCTATCAATGTGAATTTTATTATGGTAACTGAGTCGACACACCGATCCGATTTTGTTTCTTTTGCTTGATGGCACTGGCTGATCTTTTTTGTTATCTTTAAAAAATAATTAAAATTTATAAATTTATAATTTTGATTGAACTTACTGCTAGTTTAAAGCTTCAGTATTCTAAACAATCATCCAACTGAAGCCATATAAACATCATAAAAAACGTCTAAAATAACTCGCCTTAAGTAATATGTACTTTAACAGCAACAATCTGTTCTAGCAATTTTTATAAAGCAATTTGGGAACACAATTAACGAGCAGAAAACATTCCCAGAATCCCATTGAGAAAATACAACCCATGTTTCCAGAAACCCGCCACCGCCTAACTCTCATAAAGAATATGTACTTCCATAATGAATTATTCCCACCCCTCTGTCGAACATCCACATTTCATACTAAAACGTTTTCCAATGAATTTATAGAAATTCTAGAAAATTATTCTTCGGATGCCAGAAAAAAAAGAAAATTCAACAACAGATGGCAACGCAAACACATAATAACAATAACGAAAAAGGGACA
>JAHXMU010000308.1:275297-340038 GCA_019455685.1 Philornis downsi
TTCCCCGGAGTGGGTTAATTTAATACCCGGAAATTGTCTGAGAGATACTGGGTACAGGATAACTAACTATAGTAGTAACTAGGGAAATTTAGACCAGTTTGCAGTTTGTCTGCATTTGTTTTTTCTTCTTTAGTGTTCCATTCCCTAAAACAAATTAAAAACTGGACATTAATCCTTATTGTTCAATAATTTATTACCATATAACTATTTTTGGCATTTCGCAAACTATTTATAGTGGAACTTGGCAACACTGCCACATACAACAGCTGCAGTGTAATTTTGTGAAATTTCGTCGCTGCTACTACTTTTCGCAAAGTCAATCTCTTATTGTGATGTTGTTGACGTTGTTGTTTTTATTGTCGTTTCTGCGATATGGGAGAGCAGCAACGTGAGTGTGTATGAGTGTGTCGTTATTGTTACCACCATCGTTTCTGTTGTGTATTGTCACTTCTGAGAATTCGGTCTAAATTAGAAATGCGTTTCTTGGAACTTTTGGTTATATTATTTCGTCGGTTGGTAATACGTTCGTCCGTTCACACATTCGTCGAAATGCTGCTGGTTGGTTGGACGGTTTAGTTAGATGGTTCGTTCGTTCGCTGTATTGTCGTGTGTGTGTTTGTGCATACATTTGTTGGCTAGTTCGACTAGATGGATGGATTGAATAGGACGGACGATGATGGTTAGTAGCCGGTTGCTGCTTAGTTGGTACTGCGTTGTATCGGTGGATGGTGGACAGATTTGAATAGATATTGGTTGTTCGACTGGCTGTCGAGTTTTTTTTTCTCTTCAGCCAGCAAACCGTTTACTTGAGTCTGTGTGTGCGTGAGGTTATGTTCGCAATAAAAGTTGTGGTCTTTTATTATTTGCTGCTGCCGTTTATCCTCTTTCCTTTGCTCCTTTTTGTTAAAAGTTCAATTTATTTGGTCTCCATTCTGTTTAACCGATTTTGTTCCTCTCGTTGTTGTTGTTGTTGTTACAGGTTTTGTTGTTTGTCTTGTTGTTATTGCTGCTTTTATTTGAGAAACGACTACATCGGTGAAACGACTTCAAAATAAATTCCTGGTATTTTAATTTAGAGCGAAAATGAAATTATGACAAGAAGATTCTTACAAAAAGATTGAAAAGGTATCAGGCAATAGCATCCCCAACCAAAGGCAACCAACAACAAACCAACCAGTCAGCCAATCAGTCAACCACCCATCTATCCTTCGGCAATGTGATTGACGTAAGGAAATATTTTGTGGCGTAGGATTAATAAAGGACGACTAAGTCAAGAAAAGATGGAGATGGTGGTGTCTGCAATGACGGATTGGACAGATTAATTTTCACATTTAAACTGTGCGTGTACGAGGTGTGTTCAAAAAATAAGGCGAATTTTCACATTTCGATGGCTTCGATTATTATTATTTTTTATGTTGGTACACTCGTCTCGAAGATATGTTGACGGTTTTGTCCACATAGCATGTTTAGTTTGTTTAGTTTTTAGTTTAAGACAAGTGTTTTGCGTTTTCGGCGATTTTCTGCTATCGAAAAAAATGGATCAAAGAAGTTGCATCCAATTTTGTGTAAAAATGGCATTAATTGCTTAAAAACTCTTGAAATATTGACAGTAGCATACGGTGAGAATACTCTGAGTCAAAAAGATGTTTACAAGAGGTACAAGCTTTTCATAGAAGGTCGAGATGTGAATGACGACGCTCGCTCTGGACAACCCAGCACTTCAACGACCAATGAAAATGTTGAGAAAGTGAAGAAAATTGTTATGAAAAACCGTCGAATTACAATTAGAAAAGTTGCTGAGGATATCGACATATCGGTTGGCTCATGCCATGCAATCTTTTCGGAAATTTTGTCCAATCGTTCCAAAATTGCTGAATTTTGATCGCTCAGGAATTGTTAAATGACGTCAACTATAATCCAGATTTGCTTAAAAGGGTCATAACTGGTGTCGAATCATGGATATATGGTTATGACATCGAAACCAAACCCCAATCCTTCCAATGGAAGAGTCCAGGAGAGCCAAGTCCAAAAAAAAGCACGCCAAGTTTGATCAAATGCCAAGGTTTTGCTCTTTTACCACAGGGTCGTACGGTAAATAAGGAGTATTACCTTAAAGTTACGCGCCTTTTGCGTGAAGCAATACGAAAGAAAAACACGTCCGGAATTGTAGAAAAAATTCATGGTTTTTGCATCATGATAATGCTTCTGCTCACTTATCTTTGCTTGTGAGAGATTGTTTGGCCAAAAACAACACATTTATCGTGCCCCAGCCACCGTATTCACTAGATTTAGCACCCTGCGACTTTTTCCTAAACTAAACTTTCTATATGGATAAAACCGTCAACATATCTTCGAGACGAGTGTATCAATATACAAACATAATAATCGAAAGTCGAATGTATGTACCCGGGAAATTTGAAAATTCGCCTTATTTTATCAACAGACATCGTATGTGTGTGAAATGGATATTCTTTAGCACTCTAAGTTCTTACTTAATCCTTTTTAAGACCACTGCCACAAGCCGCGTGGGATGCGTTACATCCTTCACAAGTTACTGTTAATGAGTTCTGAGAAAAAGTTATTAGAATCTTATACCAGGAAATGTACAATTCTATTGTGTCACAAAAATGTTGCACGCACGTTGACGTTTATGTTGTTCTCAAAGCCAGGTATAAAATTTCACAAGTGGATTGCCGCAATATACCTATACGAATCCAATGGCAACATATTCAAGAATAACACAACAGAATAGTATATTTTTAGGCATATCATATATCATAGTTGCATCACACATTGAAAATCTTTAGTTTAAATATCTGAGATGCCTGTTGGAGCCGCTATTTTACTCACCTCTGTATTATAAACTCCATATATTGCGTTCCGTTTGGAAAGCCCACTTGAAAGATTTATCAAAATAATTTTTGCCACTAAGTTGGCACAACTGTTCTTCATATTGACGCGGAGTTTCGGCGCTATTCTATAGTTTCTTCATAGTGCTCAATTCCGTTCGTTCATCTAAAGTGTGTTTTGAAATTTTATCAATGGATAAAAATGTAAAAAAAATTGTGTGTTCCAAATGAAATTTTGTACCCTCAACCGCTTTATCTTTTTTTATAAAGTTTGATGTCATTTTGGTTCCAGTCCTTGGCATTCACCATGTATTAGCTATGCAAAGACATTGGCAATGGCCTCTATAATAACACCACTGCGTGCTTTCAGGCGTAATATCATATACATACATATATATAATCTATCTATATATCTATATATATAAAAATCAATTGCTGTGCGTTAGTCTCGCTAAAGCTCGAGAACGGTTGGACCGATTTGGCTCATTTAGGTCTTAAATTATTGGTAGAGTATTCCGGAAGGTTTAAAAGGTTTTATTTGAAGTGATAGATGGCGTTGGAGATGAGATTTTTGCAATTAATTTTTTTTACCACATTAACATTGAATCAAATAATGGTAGGTGACAAACATACCAGCCTATATGTGGCGCTGTTATTTATTTGCCGGGTCAGCTAGTAAGAATATATAGGAAGAGTAAGTTGTGCAACAATGCGTTTAATACGCAAATAAAACGGTATGAATTGAAACCGCGTTTATAAAAATGGTGACGAGGTAAAGGTTTACGGGTTTGACATGTAAGCCAGTCCACAAGTTTCAGAATGGAATGGAAAAAACTACGTCAAAAGTTGATCAAAAATTGTAATGCTGACTGTTTTCTTTTATTATCAAGCCTAGGCTCTCAAGGTCAAGGGGTACATAAAGAATATTATCTGAGTGTTATGCGCCCTTTGAGAAGGCAATTCGTAGAAAAATTTGCGTAATGAAAACTCACGAATTTTTTCGCCGCCATAACACAGCACCCCACAATCATACCATTATGAATTCAATTCTATTCAAAAACTCAAAAAATATCGAACAATCACACGTACTCAACCGATATGGCCCCGACTGACTTTTCTCTCTTCCCAAAATTCTAATCAAGCACTGATTAATCACCCGTTTTCAGTCGATAGAAGCCATAAAATGCATTTAAACATTTTTTGGAAAAATGCGTTTGGAAAATGTTTTCATGACGCGATTATTCATAGGCGTAGCTGTATTATTTGGGATGAGATCTACCTTGAAGGCGATACAATAAATTTTAATGATCTTCCGTTTTATTATTGGCCAATTCCGAATACCGGATGTGAATTTAGTTACAAATCATTTTAAAGTAAAATATTTAGTGGCCGACCGTGGCACGAAGATTAGTATATGCGACTGTCGTTCGTATGTTCGCAGCCACCTATCATTATTTGAGCGGCGGTCACCTCAATACGTCTTACGAACACTTTAAGTAGTCGCGTATTAATTCGAGATTTGTAAATGCTTCCCAAACTGTGAAGTTCGGAAACGACGTTGAATTATAGGTCCCTTTAAATGATTCTGAAATAGAATGTATGTAAACACATTGGTTAAGAGAAGCTCTCCCATGTCTCATTCATGATATGTAAGGGAATTTGTTTATTTAGAAAAAAAAAGACATTCGGATGTAAAATGATACTTTGACGTTTTTAAGGCTTCCGAGTGCAAAGAAATTTGGGTCATTCTCGTAATATAAAAATTACGTATGATATCAATACTTCACTCAGCTTAACACTGGGCAAACATTTCAAAATAATCGTGAAAGTATGTAGGAAAATATTTGTATTATTTTTTGCTGCCATTCACACGCTCACATATACCCAAACGTTTGGTACGCATTAAGTTTGAGTGCTGCCAGCTCGACATTTCTAAACAAAATCACTGTAAAAAGTTTCAACTATTTTTTACGGTATTTTAATAAATTGCAATGCGCAAATGCTGAATTTTCAAGCTGAATTGAGGTGGCCTAAATAGGATTTCAATTCCAGGTGCACACAAATGAATAGTTAGTTTTCATAAATATTTTTCGCGTATGTGGACAATTTTTAAAAGGTCCATCGTTTTAGCTTACACTACAAAATTTTAAATTCACATTCAATTCAGGGCATAATGGTAACAACTATAGTGACTATAGATATCACAAAAACAAAAAACAAAATAATTAAAGTTTGCTAATTTTGTTCAAAGCTATAGAATTTGTTAACTTTCATCTACTACTTTAATTTGAAATCGTTTTTCAGAAGTCTGCCAATTGAATTCAATGTCATGACAAACAATATTTTATGAACATAGATGATGATGTATATATGTCAATAGCTTTCATCGAAAGAAACATAATGACAATTTCTGTCAAAAGATTATGCGTTAGTAAAATGTAGAATTGTGGGGAAAAAACTATTGAAAATATTTTGTTATTGTTGTCGCGGTACATTTTCACACTTTTACAATGTTCCTGGAGTGGAATATCATATTCCCCTTTATGCTGGTAAATTTTAGTAATGAAAATAGTGGTAAATCTTCCTATGACATTTTCGACTGTTTCCTTATATAAAGATGTTTTTCCGACGATTTTGCCAATATGCGGATTTTGCCAAACTGCAGCTTTAATTATACGTTTTTAAATGCGTTCGTAATATAGGCCATCATACTATAAAGTTCACCAGAAATCAAAACAGTTTCAATACAAGAAATATTAGCAATCTAAGCGTAATAAGGTGTTTGTTTGAAACCACGAAACAACGAATACAATTTTCAGAAAGTCAAGAATTTAATCATTTACCTCTTTATTTAAAGGCTGAAACACAAATTTCTTCGTTTAAAACTTTGCTTAAAAGTTATTTGTTACACAACGTAGAAGAACTTCTGATTTAGAAAATGAATTGACAAGTAATTTTCATTCTAAATATATATATATATTTTTTTTTTCTCTTTCATCTTAAAATATTGTAAATAATGTAATATTCGCAGTATTGTTAACTCGCCTCTATAAAGTCTACAAGACGCTGAGGCTGGCTTTAAACTAATACTAATTTCTTCTGGTTTAAATTATAAAATATTGTTTTATAACTATCAATATTCAAAGCAATAAAGAGAAAAAAATAACAATAATAATAATCAGTCACAGTCAAAAGCTTTATTTACAGGGTCTGTATCTACCGCATCTGCAAAATTATCAAAAAAAAATTGAGGATTCAGATAGGGCGGTAGGCTGCCGTGAAATTTCTTCAACATTCTTTTGAAGATAATTGTGAGTAAAGCTCCAATATACAGGACAAAACTGATATATGCTACTTGCTTGCATTGATGATACAAACATCTTTATCCAAAAACTGTGAAATATTAGCCCAGCCTCCTCAAGCATTGAGGAAAAGTTAGAAAAGGTGAAAATGAGGGCAGAACTATAATATTGGGAAGAAACCGCGCCATGAAAATGTCATAGACTATCCACTAGCGAGCCAAAACACGATTGGAATAACAATATCACGACTTATGAACACTAAAGATATTAAAGATTGGCGGCGGTGAATTGATAATGAATATGCATTGACTCCTAAACAAGTTAGACCAAACGATTAATTGCCCCGTATATTTGAATATGCTTTAATTCTATTATGTAACGTCTTGCAATGTAGTATCGACTGTTCCACCTCCTGCAGGTATGCAAATATGTCCAGTCTGTACTCTTTTGCGACAAGGCGACTAATCCCGTGAAGTATGGTGTATAAATCACAATTTGGTAGTAGCTTTGCTTTTGCTTTGATACGCAGCTCTAAACAGTGAGTTTGGCCGGTATCGTGGGGGTCAGGAAGCCCCGGAACTGAGTTCCCACCTGATTATTTGGTGTAGGTACCCCTAGTGGAAGCATCACGCGGGTTGTGATTAATACCAAAATCGCTGGTAGAGACATTGTGCTCGAATGTGGAGTTGCATTGCAACCGGGTGCTACAGACCCATAGAGTAGCAGAGGTGGAAAGATAGTCCTCACCCCCGCCAATGAGGATTATGTTCCATACTAGCATAACCAATTTGGTATCTTCTGGCTGGAAGAAAGGGCTGACAATTGCAGTAATCCAAAATTGGTAGACCCTTTTCCTAGATAGTCCATGTTTTACTTGGCTATTCCATCAGGAATAGCAATCGCATTGCAATAAGCCCAGTGTGTCACACACCGCTGGTAAGGCCTTCACAGCGATGCTCACGTTAAACCCCCGTGGACTCCATATGTCCTGTGTTCAAATAACAAAAGGAACGAATGAGTTATATAAAAAACTAAACCCTGTTCTATCTGCCCTAATTGGATTTTGGCATTGTGTTTATTGGTGCGGTAAGTCAATATCCGACCAGATATTCACACTGCCACAAATCCTGGAGAAGACTCTATTAAAAACAAGTCGACATGTCTCATTTTTTTCGTCGACTGCGTTTGACAGACCGATTTCGCAACAATTATTTGAATTCGAGTCTAAGTTTGATACCCCGCAAAATCGAAACGAATTTGGGGCATAACCATAGACATTAAATTACCTAGAGAAACCAACTCCCTCTGCGCTTCAAAACATAACAAGTCCGACTAATAGACTCAAAACGATTTTTCTTGTTTGCTATAGTGAAATAGCATTTTGGTTTAAGTCCATGCTATTTGCTACTGATCAGCCGTAGTAAATCAATGGCAATAGCCTCTATAATAACAGCATTGCGTGCTTTCAGACGAAATATAAATCTTTCCCTCAAACATTGAAGACATTTAGTTTGCTCGAATCAACAGAAAGTATCTTAGATGAGCGAGTTCCTTTCTCTATATAATTCAACTGTTCTAGACACTAGTCCTATCTGTCTTGCTGTGCAAAATAGAATCCTGGGTTATGACGCAAATCAAAGAATATATTCTGGCTGTATTAACGTTGCACGAAGTGACTGGCTCATTTTATGGGGATGGACCAAAAAATTCCAGTAATTCTTCGGTAATAAACTCGAAAGACTTCGGTCCAAATGACCTGATTTATGTGACACTGTCGTAATTAGGTATGAGAAATAAGAATACTGAATACTGGATAATCTGGAAATTCTTTTTCATATGTGGCTCCTTATAAATAATAAATGTTATTAAAGTCACTATCTAAGTACTTCTTTTATAAGCACCGCTGGTTCTTTTATGCCGTCGCAAGTTATCGATACGTAATTTCAACATTTTAGACTGATGCGAAGTGGAAATTATTTCAAAATAGGTTAACAGCTATTGACGATCCCTTTGGAAACTGTTATTTCAACACTTCTTTAAAGATTGTGTCGTAAATTAAAGCCTTTAGAATGACAAATAGATTGACTATAATCAAATCTTCTATAACGGTTTCACAAGTGTCTTCTGAAATAATTTATGGTGCTTTATTTTCGATTCATTTGAAACGTAACATTTGTGAAGCTAAAATTGAGCATAAAATGGACATTTTTGAGGGTTTAAAGACCCTTGAAATTTACCCTTGTATAATTTCTGAAAAGACTTTTCCTTGTAGACGTTGATTCCAAAGAATGTTGAAGCTCAAGTAGGTAGAATCAGCTATTCTGTAAAATTTACAACTGTGAGACAATCAGAAAATGTTGACATACGACATCAGAATCTTTATAGTGAGCAACAATTCGCCATTATAACCGTCGAAGAACACTTTCTTCTTCGCATTTGGTGACGTTTCCTTCTTGATTTCGTCCTCCAAACGTTCCAAAAGCGTCATATAATATCCGATATTCACTGTTCTTTCTTATCATCAGATATTTTACCTCAATATTACTGTGATATTATACGTTCGCGCTAGTTCGTATTGGCATGCCGTACACATAAAGGATGATTTTTTAATGGTAGTTTTTACAGTAATCGAATAAAACACTCAAATTTCCATCATATATTAAAATTTTTTTATTGAAATCGATAAATTGGTCTTTGCCTTTTAATTTTTAAAGATAATTTCATGTAAATGTTGCCCGCGTCTCCGTCTCAAAATGTCCATTCGGAAGCTCCAATTGTTCGTCACTTTTTCGAACATTTCGGCCCTTATTCCACGAATAACGCGTGTTATGGTATCCTGTAAGGCTTAAATAGAGTTCGGCTTGTCCACATAGACTAACGACTTGACATAACCCTACATGAAATAAGCAAGAGGCGTTAAATTGCAAGATCTTGGTGCCCAACTCAAAGGGCCAAACCGAGAGATAAGCTGCATGTTTCACGAGCAGTGTGGCATGTTGCATCGTCCTGATGAAACCACATGTCAACCAAGTTCAACTCAGCCAATTGGGGCAAAAAAAATCGCGTATCGTGGATCAATATCGTTCGCCGTTGACGGTAACGTTTCTTCCACGGTCGTCTTTGAAGAAAAATTGCCCACCAACCCATAAACCACACCAGACTGTCGTTTTTGGGGATGCATCGGTAATTCATGTATGACATGTGGCTGCTTATCACTCCAGACACGACAGTTTTGCTTGTTTGCCGTTATGCAAGAAATGAGCCTCATCGCTGAACACAATTTTTCGATAAAACAGCGGATTTTCATTGAGCTTTTGTAAGGGCTATTCACAAAATATTAGACGTTGTGGTAGGTCATTCGGCTTCAATTCTTGCATGAATGACACATGCCCAATCGCTGAGAACGGCGACGAATTGACATTTCACGATCGCCATTAACACTGGTCGCTACGGCTGCAATATTTTCTTCGGTACGCACTCTACGCATGTGAGTCAATGGTTTTATGTCCAACAAAGAAAATTTGGTGCGAAATTTGGAGATAACAGCACGAATTGTTGATTCACCATTTTATGGTCGTCATAATCGACCTGCTGAATCGTGCTGAATTGTTGATTCAGCAGGTCGATTATGACGACCATGACGAGCATAAAATGGTTGTATCAAACGATGTCACAGAGCTCGAATTTTGATAATAAATTTCAAATTTCAATAAATTTGCTCGTTTGTTAGTCTTTCCATGATGAAATGGCAGGTATACTGTATACTTTTCACTTTGATAGATGACGTTTGGACGCCATTACCAACCAGTGCTGCCAACCTGAAAAACTTAAATCTTAAAAAATCACCCTGTACATGGCTCAAGGTTTGCGAGTTGTATGGGGTCCTCTAGAACTCAAAGCTATTGATGTTCTTCCTAACTAGGGGAGCGATCGGCTGTCACCGTTTAATTTATTGGAATTATAAAATTCGCGAGGTCTAGATCACTGGCAATTGGTTCGATCCACTACATCTAAAATTTTAGAATAATTAAACGAATCTTAGATAAGGCGCACTTTGATCAAGGTCCATGTTTTGATAATTATATGCATTTCTATACAGATTTTGGCTTAAATTTACTCTACAGATATTGTTTTGATTAATGAAAATTGGTGTCGTGGTAAGAATATCTTAGCTTTTGAAATGCCAACTGTCTTGTAATGTTAATCCTGTAAAAACCGGGGATGTAGTGTTTTACATAAAAGTTGTACCTTTTGTACCGAAATTGAAAAATTGCTTAAAAAATGGCAATCCCTATTCGTTCTATTAATATTCATTTTTTATTAATCGGATATTGTTTGTCTATTTTCCGAAGACAGACTCATAGATGGGACCTTAGTCTTCAAAACGCACTTCTCTTGCACCGAAAGAAATCGATTGTTTCTGTCCAAAATTGATTTTCTTAATATAACTCACTCTTCACCGTTTTTTATTACAAATAAAATTTATTTTAAAAATCGTGCTATTTTTCTGACATTGGTGTTTCACTCTCCATTTCCTAAAAATGAAAAATTATTCTTAAAGAGTTACCCAATTGTTTTTTAAAAAATAAATAAATCATCCCTTACAAATGAAGTGCGAATTTCCAAATCTATCCTAAATACTGACGGCTATCCCAATCACCTTAAATATTCACATCTTAGCAACCAGCCAAATTAACAGCAATTGTGTTATAACAATTCCATTCATTGATTTCCATTACCATTCCCAACCTACGACACACAGATATTTACGCTCAAATAACCAGTCACTGACTTCACTCCCATGACCCTGTCACAACTTACTAATTGTCGTCTGCTTACATAGTCTGTTTATTTTGGTGTTTTGTTCATCAAATAAATTGTCTTCCAGTTAATTATTATCATTCTTTTTTTTTTTGTTAATTTCTCTGCTGTTTCTTTTAGATCTTTCTTCTTCATCGAGTTTCTTAGGAAATATCTTAATCAAAACAAAATTCCAGGAAATTCGCGTTTGTCTCTGGTATCTCTCACTCTCTCTCTGTTTTTCCCCTTATCTCCTTACAATACAACTGCTCCCACACTCTCCCAATAACACGTTTGCTTTTACTTTATTCTTTTTGTTGTCATCTGTTGTTGCTGCAACTGCTTTTGTTCACAGGCATGGTATGCAAGTACACTTTACGTACATTTTAAAGCTATTGAAGGGATTGTTTGATATCAAATGCCCAGAGGTGTCCTGACACAATTTTACCAATTAGTCGAAAATGAATCAATGTGTATGAAATAGGTGATTTATTTTATTTATTTTACTTTATTTTCAGAAAAAAAAACGGTAATACCCAGCCTTTAAGGCCAAAAATGCGTATTACACAGCAATAAATTCCAGAGTATCTATAACGATCTTAAATCTATTTAAATAGATGTATGAATACATATATATGTATTATCATCACCGTTGGTTTCCCCGCCGTAATTACAAAAAGAAAAAAATAATATTAAACAAATTAAAATGAATGTTATAGCGGTCCTAATTAGCAACAATGGTATACGAAGTCATGCAGTTATTAAATTTTCATTGAAGGAAAGTGCGCAAAAATCCTTGAACGAAAAATATTGTTAGAATAGGGGAATACTATTAAATCATTAGGCGGCAAATGGTTACAATATCGAGCAGTCCTAATAAGGAAAGATTTCCTAAATGATGAAATATTTACTGTAGGTACAATGATTTGTATTTTTGAAATATAAACGTGCAACTTAAAGTGAAGCGATTTTTGAAATTCTCAGCTATTGTAAATTTCATAACAAAATGATAATTATTTGTCTTTTATAGACAGGTTTCTTTCGTATTCTAAGTAAAAGAACCCCGATTTGCGTTTCTTTAACTCTACTTCTACGACAACGACGCCCTTAACGATAACGTTAACATTTCCGTGCAATATTGCGTATTTCTATTTGAAATGCACTGTCAAAATCACTCACTTGCTTGCTGTAAAGGCAAAGAAAGTAAAATGATATTTTGAAGCAAAAACAATAGTAATGATGTATAGCAAATGATAAATGTAAAATAATATAATTATCTTTAGTTTGTCATTAATTTTCTTATGTATGTATGTATTTCAAAGAAGTCAACAATGCAGCAGACTCCATGGAACATATGGATGTCGGCACTTTTTTTTTGTAGCAATTATATCTGGTCTGTTTATTGTTATTATCTTGCTCTCCCTCTCTCTCTCCAATTCTCACATTCGTACTCTCTCTCTCATTTGCAGATAACTTGTAAGTGGGGCTTTATGTACCTCAGAGCATTTTAGGTATAATTTTTGATACTTTTGGGAAAAACGGCAACAAAAAAAAAATGTTTTTTTTTCGATCTGGCAATGTGATTCCCAAAAACGTAAATACCGAAATTTGACATTCGCAAGTGTGAATGAACGAAAGCTTTTGAGATCGAGAAACCCGATTTGAGTCTAATTCGCGAGCGACTCGCTTTCGTTCGCCTGCATTTTTATTCGAGATAGACGAATGGCCGACGAAATCTTCCCTTCAGTCCCATTTGTGCAGGTATTCTAGTCCCAGTTTTCGAAATATCGGTACATAGTTATAATTATAGAAAAGATAAGCATCGTTTTAAACAATAACGGACTTACAATACACGTCTGAAAATAAATTGTTTTCTGGTTTTCATATTGAAATCTATATTTGAAATAATCTTCGACAAGTTTTAAGTTATCATCAATTAGATTAGATAGATATGTACTCCAATTCTCTAATCCTGACGTCACATACAAAGGCTGATGTCAAGTCCACCAAGAACTCTTCCGCACTAAATTCTGAATTCCTTCCGAATTACGTTCCCCCTACTAACCTTTAATGTGCGATATGACCCACAAATAATAATCGGATCTGGGCCACAAGGGCTAATCAAAGTGGCTGTCCAAAGGCGTACATACTATGTATGTCTACCGGCGATATCGCTAACCCCCTCTGAGTCAATTGCAAATTTTCCTCTTTTTTAGAAACTGAATATTATTTCGGGAAAGTGCCGGTATTCCAGAGCCTATTTGTCTACTAAAATATAAATATTAGTGCTTACAAGTTCCCCTCCGTAAGTATGTATGTATTTCACGGAATAAAGTGCGTTTCATTTATAGGGCTATCCATAAATTTGCTTTATTTGTATAACGGTGCATTTTTGTTATGATGTTCTTTCAAAATAATTGTTTGGACGAAACAACCATGCACACAAACTTTGGGATTCGGGCAGATAACGTTTTTCTTGTTTTTACGATTATTCTGTTTTTAGTGTGTTTCACAATTATAATGCCAAGTAGAGTAATCACTTACCGCTTAATAAAAGAATGCGGTGGAAGAGAAATTGGGTGCAAATTGGACAGGAGCCATAGTCTCATTGTAAATTTTTTACGAGATCCTGGCGCTTGTGGATCTAATAAACATTTAGGAAGGAAAAAAATAATTTCTAACTTTTTGGACAAAAGATATTTGCCACTTTAATCGCTTCCTTCTGGCCGCTACATTTTTCAAATTCATTCCCCCGGATGAAGGTACAAAAATTGAGATGTATCATTAAATGCATTCCAGGGCAGAAAGCAGGTAACTCTTCGAAGTACATTTTTATTACTTTTTATATATTTTTTACCAGTTTTATTTGTTGCTATCCAAACACAAACAAAGAAAAAACAATTTAAAAAATCGGTATCATGTTTATAAAGTGAATTTGTTCATCAATTTTTCCACACCCAAAATCACCTGCTTTTTGAAGCTCATGCCATGTTGCCAAATCCCAATAAAGCGTAATCGAATCAATGAAACACATTTTCATAGTTCATCCCCACTCTGAATGAAGTTAATGATTCGCATCATTATGATCAATATTTTCTCAATGAGGTTTTATTTCGTTCATAATTTACCTTGTTATTGTTGTTGCTACTACTGTGTTCGTGGTGTTGTTGTAATTACTGTATCCGGTAGTGTTTGTTCTTACTGGTTGTCGGTCACACATTACTATTATTACATTTATTTATGTTTTTGCCGCTTTCTTGATGAAAAACCCAAAACATCAGCAAACCCAAACACACACAAACGCAAAATATTACAGATCTCCCTTCGCACAACTTGTTATTACCACGAAGCACTTTATTGAGTAAACAACTTTTTTTTTTTTGCAAATCTTCTATCTTCTCATACTCTCTTTTACACACGCGGTTATTGAATGTGGATGTGCGTGAGTATGTGTGCTTTGCTTCACTTTGCGTTTCGCTCTTTTGTGCCGTTAGACATTTATTTTCCACTTCAATTTACTTGGAAACTGTAAACACACCTTTTAATTTTTCGCCATTTGTTTTAGGCCTATTCTTTCATTAATACTATTATGCTTTTCTTTTCGGCGATTTTATTTTAGATTTTTTTAATATAATTTTATTGCATTACAATGGTGCTGAGGGAGATTCATAAGGTTTTGTTTTATTCCATAATTTGCTGATTAACCGCAATTTTTTTCATGCCGAAATCCTCATAGATTTTCACTTCTGCTTATCGTGTGAACAATTCCGGATTAACTAAATGGTCAGCAGTACTAAAGGAAATCGTGAAAGAAGAACGCGCAAAAATGGCTATGGCGAAAATGAATAAAAAGCTAAATGACAGCGGTGGATTCGTTGCGAAATACAACACTGTTTTATTACGGTGAGCTTGGTAAAGTTTTGGAAGAACAGCCGTTAATTTTAAATTTGGATTAAATTTTACATTGAAAAATTATTCGCTAAAAACAACTTCAAAGATGTGCAGTATTAGATTTCGCATTATTTGTTGTCTACGCTACACTTTGAACTATTTTTATACTCAGAAATGGACATTTGGGATCTCATGGAGTACACTCTATTGTGTCCATAAAGGAAACCAATTTTTGTTTTTTTTAAACAAATTTGTTCAAATCTATTCATGGCCTTCAAAACATTCACTCCGGGACACAATATATTTATGCCAAAGTTTATTCCAGCTCTCGTAGCATGCCAAGTAGTTAACTTCCTATAAGACGTTCAAAGCGCGACGATTCACGTTAAATCTACTCAATCGACTCAAAACAGTGCTCCCGAACCAGTTTTTTTGAGTTCAGGAAATAGTAATCAAATAATGCTATTCATAAAAAAAACTGGTATTATCGTAGTGCAAAACCCGGCCTCCTTTTTAGAATAGTTTCACGCAAATAGTGTAATGAAAATCTTTGTCACGATATTCACTCGACTGATCGTTTCTTCCGAATCAAAGGCACAAATCCAATTGTCATCTCCTATAATTATGTTATTCATAAAGTAATGGTAGTCAGAAATCTTTTCCGGTTTTAATTTTTTTTTTTTTCTTTGTGAAAAAATTGAGTGTTTGTGACTCGGCTTAATCTTTATATTTATGGATTCATTTCTTTCTTTCAATTTCACTGCCAACATTTGAAACACAAAGCGATGGATAAAATTAGATCCAAGAAAGAATATACACCCCTCCTTCGTTCTCTGGCTATAAAAACAGATTTATCGGTTAGGATACAATAAGAACGGATAATTAGGTTTAAAATTATGCCCAAATCAATGTCTAATGCCAAAAGAATAGACCAAATAATATTGACTGGAAGATTACACTTTTTTTAGATTATATATCTTAAACATAAGAATTTTAAAGTTTCAATGTATTAAAAGCAACAAATATTATTGTACCTCACCTCAAACTACAACAATTTTCTTAAGAATATGTCAACCTTTTTCTGGATTTTATTTTTTGGCTTATTTTAGCTTTTTTCCGTTTCAATTAGTTTTAATTTCGCTTTATCATTGTGCGTTAATTTTCGCTACAAAGTATTCCGCCGGATACAATACACTTCTGCCAACGATCGAAGCATGCCCTCGACTTTGGTCTTTAGAGCGCGCTGCGATTCATGTTGCATCAATTAAATTGACTTAAAACGGGGTCTTCGGAAACGTCTTTCACATTTGGTGTGGAGCGATATTAGTTGAATTTTTAGCACGAAGGGCCATCACTATCGTGATGCAAAACCTGAGGTTGATCAATTTCTCTTACCACGTTAATCCAAGACAACTTTTCAGCATAATTTAGATTTTTGCGGGAAATTGATGATTGTGATCGTTTTGGTCTTGCTTCATCTTTGGGAAGATATTTACTCTATTGGTTAGCTGTTTCTGGATCATAGTTTACACCTGTCAAAAAAATGTTCGTGCACCTACCTAAGCACAAATTTAAAATTCAAAATATTCACTTTATATTAAACCACACTGGTCAATATTTTTTGGAAATAATTGGTGAGAAGGGTATTTGCTTTTTATTATGTAATAGAAGCTATTAATTTTTACAGCTAAAATAAACAAAATTAAATTAAATTATTAGTAACTTGTGGAATATTCTTTGCGCCTAAGAACCTGCGTCGTTTTGGTATTTAACTAATTTTGTTCCACCCCTATATAATAGCGTTTTTTAGCACTTCCTTCAATGTTATGACATGTTCGCGAATCTTACGATTCAGTAAATTCCATAAACCTCAGTTCCCATGACTGAGGAGGGGAATTCAATCCATGTAATTACAACTTCACATTTTGCGCAGCATGATTAGGCTTTCTTTTCTGTTTCAACCAATAGTCCTTTTTAAACCCATAATGATCCTTTGTGGATTCTATAAATGACAATTTTCCAATTTCTTTAGTTGACGTGTTTCTCCGACGGAGCAGGGTCTTCTTTGTTTAGTGCAGTTCTAGTTTCCTTTTTCTTTTATACCAAATATGCAAAACTTGCCTTCGTTGGAAAGTAAGATTCTTACCCAGAATTCTGGTATCATTTGTGGGCACTCGTTAGCAAAATCCATTCGTTGCTTTCAGTTAATTTCAAATATGTACGACTTTTTACGCCATACACCGCTGTGATAGTTAGCTCTTTTGGATGTTTTTGCCGAAAGACTCTCTTATATCTGTGTTAACAAGGATAAACGACTTGTTTTGAGATATTGAGTGGTTTTCAAAAAAATATTATAATTTTCGAAATATACAGAATTTCGTAATCACGCCTGGACGACAGCATGCCTCATAAGGACGTAAACAATATTCAGAGATATGACATAATTTTGCAAATATCGCATTTTTAAAGAACTGCCAAAACTTGTAAACGTCACCGAATTTTGGGCTGGGGATTGAACACAAATATGTGTCTAAAAAGGACAACCGCAATAACTATGTGGCCACAGACATTATTTGTGAGTTTGTAAGCCCTTATTCTTGGATTTCCTTTTACTGATGCAAAAATAATTCGCTTCTCCCGTTCGATCAGGCCAAATAGGTGGCCAGTGCGTGGTTTAGATGAAATAGAACCCGTGGATTGGAAGTTTTGAATGACATAATGAGAGGGTTCTAAAAATAATTTAAACAATTTTCCGCAAAGATTTTCCCAAAAATGTACGTGCACAAATACTTTTTCTGGTACATAGCGTTGCCACATTACATTTTTTGCTGCAACAAAATATGGTAAAAGCTCAAAGCTAGAGTTTGAAAACGATTCGCTACAACAATTTTTTTAGAGAGCGAAGCTGCCGCCGATTTAATTGATTTAAATTGGCATTGATAAGCCGTCAAAGACATTGATTACAAATTGTGTTTTTGGCTGAGCCATTTAAAATTTGTAATATCGCAGTAACCGAAAAATCAATACACTTCCAAAATGAGAGCAGGCTTCAATGAATAGACCTCGAAACATTGTTTAATGGAGTTTCCGGCTGGTCCCCTTTTTTGTGGTCTCGGACGCTTACAAAATATTTTTCATACGATCTAAGTATTACAAAAAAAAAGCAAAAAGAGCAACGGTAGGTAGGAAGTTGAGAATTATATGGTTATAGGGCTGCAGAGCACGCAGGGTCGGCTGGCAACTTTACAAAACTTACGTATCTGACAGATAAAGGTTCTTAGATATAAATGTTTTTTTTATCATTCCAGGAATATATATAACAAGATACGAGGGCGTAGTAGTTTGAAAAAAATTATTTTGGGGAATGTGATACCCTTATATAAAACATATGTTTTAGGTTTCAAGGCGCCACGTTGTTTAACATTTACACTTGAGCCATCAAAAATAAACAATCTCAGTGAATTCGTAAACATGGAAAAAATTGGTCACCGTAATGTATTTCAATATTTCGAAAGGTCTCAGTCCAACCAATATTAAAGCCAAGCTAGATTCTACTCTGGGGGAGTCTGCTCCTTCGTTTACGACTGTAAAATATTGTGTAGCAGAGTTTAAACGAGGCCGTACGAGCTGTCAAGACGAACAACGTACTGATCGACCAGTTGAGGTGTCCACTCCAGGCACGGTTAAGAAAATCCACAAAATCGTATTGGATGCTTATCGGCTGAAGGTGCGTGAGCTAGCTGACATGATTGGTATATCAAAAAGTGCTATACATCGTATATTAACCGAATATTTAAAGATGAGATAGAGCTGTGCGCAAGATGGGTACCGCGTTTGCTTTCAATAGAGCAAAAAAGGCGTCATGAAAATGTTTCAGTACAGTTTTTGGCAATGATTAACCACAATAAAACCGAATTTTTGCGTCGATTTATAACCATAAATGAAACACGAGTCTACCATTTTACACCGGAGACAAAGGAATAGTCAAAGCAGTGGACTGGAATGAGAGAATCGTGTTCAAAGAAGGCGGAGACGGTTCTATGTGCAGACAAGGCCATGGCGTCAGTTTTTTGGGATACGCATGAGATTATTTTTATTAATTATATTCACGAAAAAAAAAAAAACAATCAACGCCGAATATTGGGCTAATTTATTCCAGCATTTAGATGATCAAATTATGGAATAAAGGCCGCATTCGGCGAAAAAGAAAGTGTTGTTTTATCAAGACAATGCTGCAATTCACACATCCACTATTGCAATGTCCAAAATTAATGAATTAAAGTTCGAATTGCTTAATCACGCACCTTATTCGTCAAATTTAACCCTCTCGGCCTCTTCTCTTTTTCCAAACTTGAAAAAATGTTTCGGCGGTAAAAGATTTGCCAACAATGAAGAGGTGGTGTCTGCGGTTGGTGGCTACTTTAAGGAGATTGAGTATTCTTACTATAAACAGGATATCGAACTAGAAAAAAATGTTTCCAACTTTTTTTGCTTCTTTGTGTTTTGGGGGAGAAACGTAGAGATGGATAAACAATATTTTAGATTCGCGAAATTTCCCAGATTTCTGTGAAATTTGTCCGACCTCTAAAATATCAGCAAAACCTAGTCCGTTTGTCTTAACTTTACTTGCGTCAATTTCCTTATAAATCATTTAAATTTTAATAACGAATGCATCGAACGCTAGTAAATGCAAAGCAACTAGAGTTAACCTATTTATAAACTGATCTACAATTGATTTGTGGACGTATACAAAGGCTTATTTTCAATTCATTCCACCCTTGCATATAAGCATTATTACATTAAATACATCTTTGTCCAGCTAATAGCTAACAGCCATAATAAACAAAAATGATAAATTTAGACAGATTGTTGCTCTTCACATTCTTTTCATCCAACAGTTGAATTATTTATTGTATTCACGTTACCCAAGTAGTTCTCCATTAGTTCTCTGGTATCATCCAACTAACAAACAGTAGCTCTGATAATACAAATTTAAAAGCGCGTATCTTTTAGGTAATGCGGGGTATTATCATCATCAGTAAACACACATCCGTCACTTGTCGCCACCCATCTCCTCATCCCCTTTCTTCAAGATCATAGACATCATCTCTGTGGCAGACTAATGGATAAACTACGACGACGTTTACAACAATGAAGCACTTAATCGTTATACTCTATTTGGAACTCCGAGCGAAATAATCTTTATTTGTTCTATGCAATCCAGTCAGTTGACGATCGTAGCTGCTAGTAAACGGAACTGTTGGAATAAGTTTAATTTTACGATATACGAGTATATGTAGAATATCCTCTACGCTTTACTTACTATTCGTTCGATATACAAAAGAATTTGTTATCGCTTTTAATTAAGTCAAAGATCCAATATTTAATTGCCTTTAATTACCCCTAATTGTCGTCTAAGTTCAAGACGGTAGTGTGTGAGTTTTTCTTCAAGTGGTGGATCGGTATATGTGCGTGAGTGTGTAAGTGCGTGTGGGAGAGACATTACATGTAATTTTTTTAAAGAAACCCTAAACAACAACGACGACAAGACCACCACCACGATCGATAATGTCGTCCAGTGAGAGCCCTCAAATGCAGCGCTCGTTTTCGATGCCTGGACAACCAGAACCTCTGCAAACGAAGCCCATGAAACGTTCTCAAGAAAGGGAAGTTCTATACGAAGAAGATTATTACCCCGAGAGTCCTAGCTGCGAGAGACGTCGCAAATCGTGCGTAGATAAAAGAGATCATTTGGGTTCCCATAGTCTTAGCGACAATAAGTAAGTGCGATTGATGCATTTGAGTGTGAATGATTCATCGTTTGATTCATCATCCATCACAAGGACTTCGATAACACCACACATGTAAAATTATATTCGCAAAAGAAAAAAAAAAATGCAAATAAATATTTAATATGTTAAAAAACAGTTGTTCAATATATTAATTAAACTAATTAAAATCATTGCACAGATTTCAATTTTGGTATTTATCATTATGAAACTTAAGAAGTAGACACAATAACATGAATCTCACCAACTATTTATTTCTGCTCAGAATTTCCAGTTGATATTCAGAAAAGAATAATTGATATTTTGATTGATATTTAGGGTATATCAGTTAAAATTTCGAAAATCTATATATATAAAAATGAATCGTGGTTTGTTCCGATGCTTAAAACTCCAGAACGGTTGGACCGCTTTGCATAAATTTTTGTATATGGGTCTGGGTGGTGCCCGGGATGGTTTAGATTTACAATTCGATCCAATTGGACAAAGGGGCGTGGTACCTCCCATACAAACAAAAAATTAAAAATCAATTATTTCTGCTCCTGCTTACGGTGCGTAGGTTTGGTGTACATATCTTAAGTGCTACTACAAATATGGGCGGGATTGGACAGTGGGGCGTGGTACCTCCCATACAAACCATAAATTAAATATCCAATATTTCTGCTTCTGTTTACGGTATTTGAACAAAATTTGGTACATCGGTTTGGTGTACATATCTTAAGTGCTGCTGCAAATATGGGCGGGATTGGACAATGGGGAGTGGTACCTCCTATACAAACCGCAAATTAAAAAGCAATTATTTCTGCTCCTGCTAACGGTATTTAAACAGAATTTTATATTTCGGTTGAGTGAACATATTTTAAGTTCTTCTGCAAATATAGGCGTTTCTTATTATAATAGAAATAAATAAATAAAAATAAAATTTGAAGGCAAAGCAACGTTTGCAACGGCTAGTGTTAGTTAAAAGCCGGAATTGATCCGTAACGTTTTCTGATCCAAAATGTATAGTAAAAGTCGGATTTTACACATAACAATATCTGATTCACCAGCATATCCATTGACAGTTGATATCATGATAGAGGCAGGAGCTTTTGTAGCCAATGTACATATAATTGTATCTGTAGCGCAGGTATTCTTTGTGAGTCCATTAGATGAGCTCTCGCATTGAGATAGATAATAGTATAAACATGCTATTTGACACAATAATTGCCACAGTTTGTGAGTGGAAATTTGTGCATCTTATCATGCTAGATCTGTTTCCTAATCACATCGGATTTATGCCAAAGGGAAGATATTAGAACATCTTTGATACACAGAACACAAGTAGCTAATATTCCAATCATCTGCCAAACCTTCCTTTGATCGAACTTTATTCAAAAATTAGTCCATTCACATTATCATCTCATTGCCATCGCTCGTTAATAACTATGCGGACAGGTAGAAGGCGTCCACAATTTTGATATTCTTAAAACACACACTATACCGCCCTCATTTTGACTCCTTGAAGGGCAATCTACGCCATCGCCGATAATTGACGTAATTTCCTCGCATATGATTCTTTCAGAACGAAAAACTTGTAAAATGTCTCTACCATATCTGCAAAGGCCTCTGCGTTTCCGTAACAGGATTTTCGCTCTGCATTTACAATCTTTATATTTAATCATCTCTACTCCTTCAACTTGCTTTTCTAGCACTTTCTTGCGCTAAAAAGAAGATCTGTATTGGGCTGATTTCCTGACTTACGGTACTTCCGGAGGTATTATAACAACATGTAAAAGTTCTCTCCCGGTTTGTGCAATCACATTTCTATGTGTCTAATCAGATTTTCGGTTTGTCCCCTAGTGTTTATACAGGGTGGGCCATAAAGGTGTTGGCGGTTTAAATATTCAATTAAAAAAAAAACTACGAAACATAAAAAAAATATATTTGTATTTTTAAAAAGTAGAAGCATGGGAATTTTTAAGACTTAAAAATAATGTTGTCCAAATGGCTTCCCTCGGCTGCTTGACACTCTTGGAACCGAAGTCGCAAATTTTGGAAAACTCGTTGAAAAGTTGTTCTCGGTATTTTGTTTCTTTCCTGAATAATGTTCTTCTTCAACTGCTCTTAATACCGATTTGAGGTAGCCCCATAGAAAATAATCGCATGGAGAGAGATCGGGGCTACGTGTGGGCCATTCAATATCCCCCCTTTTCGAAATGAGTTTTCCAGGAAAAACGTTTTTCAGCAGCTCTATGGATACCCTAGCCGTATGACATGTGGCCCCATCCTGTTGAAACCACATCCTCGATGTATTGCCTTGAAGTTCTTGCAAAGCTGGCACCAAAAAGTCTGCTAGCATGTTGCAATAATTGTTCGCTCTAACCGTCATCGCATGCCCTCTTTTGTCCTCAAAAAAGTATGGTCCAATAATACCGGTTGACGTTATCCCAGCCCACACGACAAGCTTAGGACTGTGAAGTGGACATTCATGCAAGCGTCGGGATTAGTCTCGGACCAGAACCGACAATTTTGCTTGTTCACATGGCCATTAAGGTGAAAATTGGCCTCATCACTAAAAATCACGTTGTTGAAATTGTTGAACCGCTCTAGCATCAAATTGACAAAGTTAAGTCGGTTATTGGCATCATCGGGTTTTAATTCTTGGACTATCTGAATCTTATAAGCCTTCAAATGCAAATCACGTTTCAAAATTCGTCGTAAAGTTGTTCTTTTGACATCCAAAGACTGAATTCTCTTACGTGTTAACTGTTGCGGATTTCGCTGAACTGAAACACGAACACGCTCCACAATGTCGACTGATCTTGCAGAAACTGGGCGACCACGAACCGTAATTGGTACTGTTGAGCCGGTTGTTTCGAACATTCCGATCCATTTTTGTATCACATTGGCGCTTGGAACTTCACTTAAATCGTGTAAACCGTGTTCATGCCGATACAAACGTCGTGCAGTAATCACAGATTTATTGTTTTCGTAATACGCTCGGACACGAAATGGACGCTGCACTCCCGTGTACGGCTCCATGGCGACTAAATTTCCAGGAAGCGGCGCAGTGAACAACATATCCCCCCGCCACCCCGCTCCCCGCGTTACCGAGAAATTGAATATTTAAACCGCCAACACCCTTATGGCCCACCCTGTATTTGACTTTTTGGTAGTTTTTCCAGCTCTTTTTTCCTTTAAAAAAAATATTTATCGTAACATATCATATCATATCTTGGCTGCAGCGTTGCTGTGCATGCAGTGTTTTCTTTAGACACTATACGACATTCTTAACCGTACCAGATATTGTCTGAGTTCGAATTTTCAGGTACAGTTTTTATGTTAGTTGAGCAATATGCTATCACTATGTATCCAGAATTTTGAGGACTCCACTACATGAGGGAGCGAAGCTCCATCACCATCTACGATGACTTATATGATCTGAATATCTGCTGAAACAATACCGGCATTTTAAACCAATAGTTCATAGTACATTGGACACCAGCTGATATTGGACATATTTTTGTCATAAATAAGGAAATATGGTAAAATACCTGGTTCATCCAAATGTCTGTCTGCCATTCATGTCTGTCATTCATTGAAGCAATTCGAACCTGTGAGGTTGTCGTCGACACTTAGTTTTTTACTGATGATGATGTGCTAAGCACGCAGCAATTGATAAAGTCAGTTTGCGTCGTCAATTGTGATTTACTTTCCTTATATAATTATTTCGTTATTTTAGAACGCGGTTGTGGTTAGTTTAGAAGAATGTGTAAGTAGTCACAATTTACTGACGCCAGAAATTCTGGTGTGAGAAATCGGATTATCCATTCAGAAAGCTTAAAGGTAATTGAAAATTCCGTGTGTAAACAACGTTGACATTTTTACCTAAAACGCGACAAAACTATTGTCGTCAAAATTACATGTTTGATGTCTGACTAGACAAACCCGCCTTTATTAACTTACTATGTATTTAAAAAAACGGATGGATCTCCAGAACTGCTGAAGCTACTTTTATAAGATATAAGAGAGATTTATAGATTATGGGCTTTTAAAATAAGCTGTGCCTTTAAAATTAATTGTAATTAATTTAATTTTGTCAGAAAGCTTACCGCTTACTCTTTTTTTTCTCGAAATGCTAGTAGTGTTTTGTTTTGCTTGCTAGCCAGCAGTAATCCTTGGTGGTAGGTGAATAAAATTCGATTCGAAATTCCCGACTGAATTCATCAAAATACAATGACCTCATCATCTTATCCAATTTTTTCCTTGGAGCATCCAAACAGTTAAGAGTCTTTAGCAGATAGTTCTTGAAAATAAGGCGTCTGGGGCTGTACCCCAAAACGCGGAAGCCGTGAACGGACTGGAGTATAATAGTAGATCAACGTTTCAGCCACTGTCTCACAACGACTGAAAAAACTGTTTTTAGTGCATTCTAACATTCTAACAAAAAGAGCTCTCCGAAACAGTAACACGTTGATCATTTTGTACCAATGTTAGCAAACGCGGTAGTGATTTCGAAAACATTATTCTCATGCCCAAACTGTTATGTAAAACAGTGACTACGCCAGCTTGTGATATCTTCAATATGCCAGCCATCTCGTCAGTAATACTGGTGTAATGGCTAACATTTCACCACGGATATTCCCCTTGAGCTGAACGATGTTTCTTGGATTATTACTGTAGACTTTGTGTTTGAGGTATCCCCACAAAAACAGTCAAGAGGCGTCAAGTCTGGACTACGTGGGCGCCATGGGATATCACTTCTTTTCGAAATCAGTCTGCCAGGGAACATCTGCTTCACGACCGCCATGGAGTCATTTGATGTGTGACAGGTAGTTCCATCTTGTTGGAACCAAGTTCTGGAATTCACTATTCTTGAACTTTCAATTTCTGGAGCCAAAAATCCGTTCAACATCTCAACATAGCGTTGCGTATTAACCGTGACCAATTATTCCTCTGCCAGAGATTACTGCCCATACTGTCATTTTAGGACTATGCAATGGTTTCTGATGTTTGATTTTGGGATTTTCACTGTTCCAGTAACGACAATTTTGACGGTTTACGAACCCATTCATAAGGAAATGAGCCTCGTCAGAGAAAAGGATATTGCCAAAATTGGAAAATCGATTAAGCATTTCATTAGCAAATGCGAGCCTTGCTATGAAGTCAGACTCTTTCAATTCTTGTGTTAATTGCAGCTTATATGGATGCAGATTAAGATCCAATGTTAAAATTCGTTGCAAACTTCGTCGCGATAATTGCGAGACAGACGATCTCTTACGAGTCGACATTTGTGGATTTCCTCGTACTGACTCCATAACTCTCTCAACTTTGTCTTCGGTCCTAGATGTTCTTGGGCGACCATTTGCTTGTGGTTTAAATGTTGAACCGGTCTCTTCAAAACGCTTTACCCATATTTTAATTAAATTAGCACTCGGAGCTTCACTAATTCGTTCTCGTAAAATGCGCGCACGCAAAACGCGCGACGCTTCCCGTCGAAGTGATTCATAGCGACTAAAACTCCATGAGCCCGCCAACCCAACGATGTAGGCGCCCCCCCGCCCACGCCTTTTTTACGCCGCAAAAAAAGATGATACAATATGCACGTTCTATTGCGCCACCCTGTACATTTGAAAACCGATGTTTAATCAACACACCAAATTCGTGTTACCCAAAAACAAATGAGTGAAATGAAGTGAAAGTTTGTCAGGCATGGTTTGAAGGATGCCACTTTTTCAAAAGAGATCTAAGGAATGTCGGCTATCATTTGGAGCGGCATCTGTGCAGATACTAGGGCACAATATAATGGCAATACCACTTGCCGATGAAATTTTCTGTTTCGGAACTTCACCCAAACACAACAAGTCGACATTTCGGTGTTATAAAATGTGTACAAAACCGACTTTTCGACTTTTTTTGAATACATAAAAAGTAAAATTTTTGAGAGTTTCACAACGAGAAGCATTCTTAACAAAACTTAATTTTGTATTTAACACGGCAATTCATCCTATTAAAAAAAAAACACAAAAACATATTTTTTTACCAGTTAATTCAAAAAACCTTATCTTTTGTGCAGATGCAAGAGCACAAAAAAATGTTAAAGTTGTGGCGGAAGCCGGTCTCACAGTAGAATGGGTATTATTTTAGCATGAGAAAAGAATCTTTCAGGAGGCACTGAGGTAGCGACTTTCGAAACATACGGATATTATTTTCTTTTTATGATAAATGGATTAAGGTTAACTTTCCGACTTGCAGTTAGGCGAGGTTTGGGTAGAGAAAACAAGACGCAAGCGTAAACACAAAAACACAGAGATTAGAATTTTCAATTTAGGTCTTTTCAAATAACATCTATTTCTGCAGTAAATATTTTTAGAGTTTTTATACCTTTACCCAAAAAATGAAGGTAGGTGTCGCTTAACACCACAAAATGTAACATGTAACATTGAAAATGGATCAGAAAAGGTGGAACAACTTTTCTGATACATTTTCCTAAATTATTTTTTTCTCCGTAATTTCTAAGAGTTTCGTTGGTAGAAACGGCATCGATATTTTGCTGAAAACATTGAATAAAGGTAGATCTAAGAATGAAAATCGACTCCGTTACTACAACTGTTGTGAAACCTCTCTTATGAATTGACCACAACACCGAAATTAAAAACTTACTCTGAAATTCTGTTCTGTTTTATAAAATATGATCCAATTTTAACAAAATACTTATATAAAAGATAAACTTAAACCATATACTCGTAGATTCATATCTTTCTTTCAAAACAAATTCCCTTGCATCTCATGAATGTGACATAAGAGAGCTTATCGCATTGAGTGAGCTCTTGCACGTATTCTATTTTTAGAACAGAAGCTACAGTTTAACGACGATTGCGAACGTCACAGTTTGAGAAGCATTGACAATACTTGTCAATTACTCTACTACTGGAAGTGTTCGTGAGATACAGACATCAAAGCGGCCACCGATCAAATAATGATAGGTGGCAGCGATCGGAGTTGAACCTGCGATTATGCGGACGATAGTCGCGAGAAAGAAATCGAAAGAAAGTGGCGCAATGGTTACACTTTCTTTCGATTGCACTAAATTTAGCCAAATTTGGCATACGCCAAACATTGTATGAAGTTAGATCTAATAATGAAAATAGACACACCTTCTGGAACCGTCAATATAAATACAAATTTGAAGTTTCTAATTAAAATGTGATATTTTGTCCATTGCATTGACTTACAATGCATAATCCATAATTTCTAAGCGCAAGTTTCAATAAGTTCTAATTTTCCTTAATTATTGTGCGTTAATTTTGTGAATTAAAGAGCATTAAGGACAAAGTAAACAAACAAACAAACAGCTGCTTGTATTTGTTGAATTAGAAATATTTGTAGAAATTCGTCAAAGCATGATTTTCTATTTAGCTGAAAATCTTGTATGCAATCCGTCTGGTGTTTGGTTTTGAAAATGTACATCATACAATTATAGACACTTATGTATTTATACAATTTCTCTAAGTTGGTAGCACTGCAAAATCTCTAATATTTTGCCAAATGCTGCATTTTGCAGATCCTGGCAACAAAAAAGGGTCTAAAAGTCGGAAACAAAAGTCGACTTTTATAACGAAAAAGGTGACTTTTTTAATTTCGATTTTTTTTCACTTTGTGCAACAAAAAGTCGGTGTTGAACCACAACCTTCGTTAACATATAAATACGTCTCGACAAATAATAAAACAGAGACATATGCAAAGCGTATAAAGTTTAGGGAAATACCAATATGGAGAAGTTCTGTTCTGCGCTGCCAAATTTGCCAGTCATGGAGCGGTCCTAAAACTAGCCAACTTATAGTTTGAAAAAAAGTTATTTTGATGAAAAGTGGCAACCTTATAAAACATATGTTTTAAGTTTCAAGGTACCACGTTGTTTAGCATTCTTTGAGCTTCTTTGAGCCATAAAATGTAGACGATCTCAATGCATTTGTAAACATGGAAAAAATTGATAACCGTTAAGTAATTCAATATTATCATTTGATAGGTCTCGAGTCTTCTTCGTTTACGACTATAAAATATTGGGTAGCAGAGTTTAAACAAGGCCGTACGAGCAGCTAAGACGAACACCGCAGTGGTCGAGCAATTGAGGTGTCCACGCCAGACACGTTTAAGAAAACCGACAAAATTATATGAGCGATCGTCGGCCGAAGGCGCGTTAGCTAGCTGAAATGGTAGGCATTTCAAAAAATGTTATACCTCGTATATTGACCGAAGATTTGCAGATGAAAAAACTGTGCACGAGATGGATGCCGTTGCTTTCAATAGAGCAAAAACAGCATTGTGAAGATGTTTCAGTAGAATGTTTGGCGGTTTCACCGCAATAAATCGAATTTTTACTTCGATTTATAACCTTGGATGAGACGTGGGTCCACTACTTCACACCTGAGACAAAGGAATGATGTGGTGTAGCGGGGATTAGAAGAATCGTTTCCAAAGAAGACGAAGACGGTCCTATCTGCAGGACGCCTACAAGCAAGGCGTCTGTTTTTTTTGGGACGCGCATGGGATTATTTTTATTGATTTCCTCAAAAAGGGAAAAACATCAACAACGAATATTATGCGAGTTTATTGCAGCGTTTAGGTGATGACATTATGGAAAAAAATTCGACGAAAAATAAAGTGTTGTTTCATCAAGACAATGCTCCTGTTCACACATACACTATTGCGGTGGCCAAAATTAATTAATTATTATTTGCTATTTCCAAACTTGAAAAAAATGGTTCGGTGGTAAAAAATTGACCAGCAATGAAGACGTGAGGTCTGCGGTTGATGGCTATTTTAAGGTGTTTGGCAGTTCTTACTATAAATAGGGTGTAGAAGCTATCGAATATCGGTGGAAAAAGTGTATCGAGCAAAAAGGAGATTATGTTGAAAAATAAAGAAAAATTTTCCCCACTTTGGTTTTTAATTTTTGGCAGCCTTTGTACGCCACTTGCCTCCAACAGGGCCGTTGATGCGGTGTTAATTCATCGTCGGTTAAGAAGGCGGACATGTCAATAACGTCTTCTTCTCATCAACTTATATTATTTTTCCAGTGAAAAATCGTGTTTTTTATAGTTGTCAATTAACACAATAACAATAGCAGTAGTTGCGTAAAAGAATATATGAATTGGTAACGCTCTTTCTAATAAGTCTACGTTCTAGCCGAATAGTGTTTTTCTTTAATGAAAAAATGGTACATTTTTCTAGATGTGGGTACAGTCCTTGCATGAACGAGTTTGTTTCCTACTGTTAGGCTTATTGTACACAATTTCGACCTTACCCTCCCTAAGACATGAGGTATTTTTATGCAAAATGTTAACTTCCTAACCCTAGCGGTTAGGGTTCTATCGCGTTTTCTACAGAAACGCTTATAGATATGATCAGACCGGCATAGATTTTCGCAAAGTTTAATAATATATGTACGTTATGGGGTCCTAGTTGTTACAAACGGATTGAAAAGCTTGTTATGCCTCCAATCCTTGCGGTGGCTATAAAAAAAACGTACGATAAATCTTAATGGTTTTGTCATCTTGTGCTTAGCCATGATTCAAACTAGTGCACTGTAATTTATAACAATTAATTTGACATTTGAGACAAGTGATGGTCTGTTACGCGATCCGATAAGATAATACCATCCGTCCATTTGCGCACAGGTTGTAGGTTTATATACGAACGTGATCGTTATCAGTAAAAATATTTGCTAAGATTCCTTTGTGCAGCACATTCGTGGGTTATCTAGAATTATGAAGCTACAAATATCTGCCGTCACAAACTATGCTAATGCTGATTATACATTGCAAATGCACAGATAATTTAAAAAACCTTCAACCCGTGCGACAGCTTTACCTGATATTTATTACAATACCACATGGCTAAGAAAATCACCCTGAGAATTGCTATCGGTCAAAAAGTAGACGCTTAAGTGTAGAGCACATTGGCGTTGAATTTTTAAATTAACAAAACGATAGTCGATCGATAGCATCGGAATCGATATGAATCGAGTGGAGTATTTTTATTATACAATTATTATTTATTATTTTGTATATATTTTCGGGTGGTTCGGAAAGTTCGATCAGTTTGTAAAAGAAATTTTTTTACAAATTTATATACAAGAAAACAATCATTTTAATCTAAAAGGGGAGATTATATATCCCCTTTTTTTAATAACTCCCCACCTCCTCTTACAAAACTGCTTGGTTTTTCTGAAAAAAAGCGTTCAATCCGATTTTTTACTTCTTCGTCGTTATGGAAATTCAAATCTTTCAAGTGTTTGCGAAATAGATGATAACCGGACGGGGCGAGGTCAGGGGTGTACGGCGGGTGAGGTAAAACTTCCCATCCAAGCTCTGACAGTTTCTGACGGGTCCGCAAGGCAAAGTGAGGGCGGGCGTTGCCATGATGGGAGATGACCTCTCCCCGATTGATGAGCCTCTGCCGTTTTTCTCCCAATGCCGCCTTCAATTTATCTACTTGTGCGATTCATTTGATTTCCCCCATGCTATTTCCCACGTTACATTGTTGTAGACTATCCATTTTTCATTCCCTGTGATAGGGTTCTTCAGAAATGGTGGTGTCTTGTTATTTCTTATCATTTAATTATCGTAGACGTCAACGCGATTCAGGCGGTTAACCTCGGTGAGAGAGTGAGGTACCCATACATCGAGATTGCGCACAAATCCGAGCTTTTTTATTACCTCGTGAACGGTTGAGATTGATGATTGATTTTTTGATTATTTCAGCTATTTCCCTAACTGTTGATTAACAATAATTAAATGTCGCACCTCCTCGTAAACAATTTCTTTGTTCGTCCTGATCTGGGAGCGTCCGTTGCGGAGAAGTCGACCGTAGAAATTTTTTTAAAACATTTCTGGCAAGTCCTTTCGTTTGGTCCGTTTTTTTACTTTACTTTACTTTTACTTTACTTTACTTTTCGACTGGCTTTAGCAGCCGTTTTTCCTTTTCGGAAATAATACAATATAATATGTCTAAAATGCTCTTTTTCGCTCATTTCTTTCACTTTTTAAAACTTTTTTTTAAAACGCTATAACCACTTACGACTGGAACAGAACAATAGTAAACAGTTTAGAGAAGAGGTGAAAGGAAGTTATGATAGTATTTGAAGGAACTCTACGTCATGACAAGTGACGTATGGTGAACTAACGATTTAACCGAACAAACTTTCCAAACAACGAAATATTATTATTATTATTTTTGGAACAACTAGAAACTCACATATAAAATCCTAAAAAATATGAAGATGGGTTAAATCTCTCAAAAATAATGTAAAATAATCAATCTCTATTTAAATCGAAATTTAATGCTTTGAAATAATTAGTGTTTTAACCCGGAAAACGTTAAGCAAAAGTAATTTTCTTAAATGTATCCAACACGTCCAACGGTGTCCAAAAAGTATGATCAGTTTTCATTTATTTATTTTATTTTTTCAAAAAATCGTTATTTGTTGGTCCAAAACTATTTCATCACCTTCAAAGTATTCGCCTCGGGCATAATGCACTTATACTAACGTTTCTCCCAATCCTCAAATCAAGTCAAATAGCGCGCTACGATTCGCGTTTAATCTCTTCAATCTATTCAAAACATTGTTCCCAGAGCGGTTTTTTGAGTTTAGGAAATAGCCAGAAGCTGCATAAGATGCTGAATCTTGAGAATATAGTGGTTGTGATGCGGTATTAGTTGAATTTAACAAATATCTTTCAATGTAACGAAATGGTTGAAATTTTACGATTTTTTTCAGTTTTTCGTTCAAGCATTTTTTTTAAAAACTATTGGCCAATATTAAGTATATTACAAAATACATACAATAAATACTACTCCAATAAAAAATTGAAAATTTAGAAAATAAAACTTAGAATATATAGGTAACATAAAATTGGCAGGTAACTATTAACTTATAACGGTCGAATTAAAGTGCACTAAAAATAAGTGAAATGAAGGAAAATAAAAATAACGACCAAAATAAATAAATACTGGATGAAAGAGGACAATCGAAATTGTAAAAGTTTTGTTGTTAAAGCAATCCAAATTAATTTACTTTACAATCTAGCAGTTAGAAACAATTAAGTAAATCACAATGTGCATAAATTAAAATAAACACTCCTCCAAAGCAAATTTAAAAATGTATATTAACTAATAATAATTATCAAATGCCACTCATAAGTGTAGTCGTTAAGGTGTAAAGAAACCATATTTACCTGTCTAAAATCAGACTGCATATGACAGATAAGTCTGTTGCGAAAAATTGCATATGATGTATTTAACATTCTGAGCTCATTTTGCAATGTATTATAACAACGAGCTAATTTTCTCTGATACTTGTACTACAATTAGGAAGACAGTAAAACAAAGCTTATTGAGCTGAATTTTAATTTCCAACCTGCAAGATATTTATATTACTTGAAAATCAAAAATAAAATGTATCTATTTGCGCAACATGACCTAGTCAAGGGAATCGCTGTATTTTAATGCGCTTGAACATGTTGATGTCGATATACTGTTCAAGATTCATACGAAGCGAATACTCTCCTACATATATTTGCAGACTATTTTTCACTCAAAGATTCCTAGATTGTGTCATAATCTAGGGTGTTGTACAGTACATCATAACAGATGAGACCACTGTCGGGTATTGTTGGAACTTTATCAAAAATCTTCTCTGAATATCCACACTGACATAATAACATTTTCTAACGGTGTAACCAAGTTACATAAAATTATTTACTTCTCCAAAATTATAGTTTTCAACGTTCACATAGCGTCCCACACGAGTAGACTCTTTGTTCATTGAAACAAATTAATTGGTTTGTCCTCGTTTATCGCTAGGCGCATTTTTGCCAACTCCTCAATGTTTGAGAAAGCTGCAGTAACATCTCGCATTTAACCTAGCTTTCCTTATAATTTTTTCCAAATACATTTTGACGTGGTCCTACAATATGCTGCCGCCCAATTTAAATCCTTGTTTGGTGCAAAATAGTCCACTAGGATGTTTGCCTATTTGTTCTAAAGACATCGTCTCAGTTGGTGTCATCACATAATTATTGGTGGACTCTCGAAGGCAGTTTTATAGTCAACGTCAATCAATGTATTTTTATTTGATGTTTTCCAGAATTTGCCGTAGTGTTTATATCTCGTCAGTTGTTGATTTACCACGCATTCATCGAAGAAAGGACCAAACGCAATAGAGGATATGAAAATTCTATAATAATGAAACCAAGAATACTTTCCACCCACATAACTTGTTACAAGACACTAACGGAACTAATGACAGTCTGCTTGCGAGGGCTGTAGAAGAAGCAGGTGATTGTGCAGTATTAAAAAAATGGTCAGGTCAGGTCAGGAATAGGCTTTAGTCTTTCAGGAATCACACTTAAAAAAACGCCATAAGCATTGGATAAAAAACGAATACCTCGATAGTTGTTGTACATAATTAGATCGCAGTTTCGGAATACAGGACATAATATGCCCTCAGATTTTAATCATTGGACATGAAACGGCGTTGAGCTAAATGGTGTGTAGGAGCTGGTACTTCATCATTATCAGTTCATCGTCACCGGTCTTAGACAGCTATATCGGCAGTTCATTATTACCGGCAGCTTTGTTGAGCTCAAGCCGTGATGTTACAATTCTGCCTCATCTCACCGCCGATAATTGACTTGGTTTCTTCACTTGTGTTACCATTCGAAACTAGTAATTTATGGAAGTGTTCTCTTCACAATTAAATCACACACTGCGTATCTGTGGCCAGATTTTCGCTATTGCCTTTCTTGGAGGGAATAGCGTACCATTGTCCTCTGTACCATTATTTTGACATTTTGCTTCCAACATCTCGCTGTTTTCACAACCATTTACTCGGCGAAAAAAAACAGATTTTGCAACAGTTGCCTTCAAATGCTCATTACATTGCCACCGTGTGTCAGGAACGGGATTAGAAAATTAGTCCGTATTTCCTGGCGTTTGGCCGTGTATTTATTCACTCTTACGCCTATCTTAGTTGCATTCAAGTGGTTAGTAAAGGGTTTTAATTTAATTTATTTTAATTTATTTATTCAGGATTGTAATTTTAAGCCTTAAGGCCGATTTGATTAAATTACAATATTACAACTTATCTTCTCTATAATTCAATAACAAATGCATTATACAACTTTACAATACTAATGTTACGAAAAAATTAATGTATCTTAATACCAGAAATATATGATTTACAATATGACGATCTACTTCACTTATTAGGATTTTTCACTATATATGTTTTCCGTTCTAAAATACGGAATTATAACATTAATTGGAATTTAGAGCTACTCCATAATATAACGCAAAATTTAATAACAGATTAAATTATAAATAACAGATTATATGTTGAATCTGAATTATCTCGCGGCCTCCTTTTTTTAAATTATATGTCTAATAAAATCCAGTGTCATGGACTGTCAGACCCATTTAAAAATGTTAGCCGGAATTTCCCACTTTTTAGCTTGGAAATGAGTAGACTTTTAGAATTCAATATCCAAAAGTTCTCCATAGCTTGCAAGCCTAATAACGCTAATGTCTCTAATAGCTCATACATACTGCCGACAGAATGAAATAATTTCGATTTCGTCCTATTCAACAGCTGATTTTCTATATAGTAATCAGCTTTTAAATTAATCAAAATGGAACCGAAATTACGTATTTTCGCCGACAATCTGAATGAGCCATAACACTTGTATTAATTGAATATTTTTAACAATACTCGCATTAATCTAATGTTCTCTTTTCTAGCATAACATCAGGCGACTGGGTTGGCAGTACAATAGAGCTGAATACAACTGATCTTCGAAGAAATGGTAATATTAAGTTCCCTTCATAAAGGGTTTTACATTTATCAGTTTACTTTCAGAACTTGATGCGTTCTACCATCGTCGTAAACCATATCGAGTCATTGAAAAAAGCGGACGTGAAAATGTCATATTCAAAAGGATACCGGAGAAATCATGGCGTTATATAAGAGATTTTGTGACGACATTGGTAAGATTTATCTTGCCAAAGCGATTTTTAATGCATTCTAAAACACCATCAACATCACCACCAATCCCTGTCTCCGTCACTGGCACTGTAAATACAACACAAAATCATGAAGCCTTGTCATCCCAACTTGAATTCAACGAAGAAGATGACACTGAAAGTGAATGCAAGTTATTAAAGGATGCAAAAGTGGACAAAACTGAGGTTAAGCTAACTAGTGACGATAGCCAAATTAGAGATGACAGACACCAAAAAGATGATAGACGTGTGAAATTTAGTTTATATGATTAGATTATATATTTATTCAAAGAGTATGCTATATAACTTTCCATTAAGATGTGTTCAATTGAACTTTGAAAGGTTTACAAATTTTTTTAATTTTATTTTATTGCTTATTTTTGCGTTCACTACATATTTACGATATTCTTGAGGTTTGGGATCAAGTCTGTAGATAATCCATGTTTTTGTTGTTTTCTTATTAATAATTCATTGTTTATTTGACATTCTGTATTTGTGTGGTTTGTTTGTGAATAAATTGTCCGTCTGAAAAAATTTAACAAATTGCCATTTACTAACTCTATTTTGTATTGAAATCAATCGATATTAATTTGAAATTAAGTAATATTCGATCTAAAATAACCTGGCTTTTGACAATAAATAAAAGCTTAGTAAGGCGATCAAACCATATTTTCATTTGCCGGCAGATACATATAGGGGACCATACAACTATTAAACATGAGCATGAAGTTTTGCTACCGACAACATTCATTGGCCGGCTGTCGCCATTTTATAACAAAACCGAATGTAATCAATGACATCATTACTATCATGCTTTCAAACATTTTTGATAATCTAATTAACTAATTTAACGACTTCAGGCCAATGGTGTAGTCACTAATTTTTAATTTAAAAACAAAAAAAGCTCAATTGAAAGCGAGAATTTTAACTAAATATTGAGAAGATTAATTGACATTCAGAATGTTCGCTTAATATTGAGGAAACATGGGTTGAAAATTATAATTTTCATTTCACAATGGCAAAATATCAATGAAAAATAAGAATTTTCATTTTAAATTAAGAAAAGATAAATTAAAAATGAAAATTTCCGCTTAATATAAGAATTTACAGTTTTTATTTCCATTAAATATTGAGAAAGGTTCAACTACAATGAGAATTTCCATTTGAAATAGAGAGAAATTCATTTTATAATGGTAATTTATCGTATGTAAAGGTGATTTTTTAAACGTAGTTTATTAGTTTATTTATAAAAATCGAATAAAACACTCAAATTTGCATCATATATTTTTATTGCCATTTAATTTTTAAAGATAATTTTATGTAAATGTTGTCCGCGGCTACGTATCAAAGTGTCCATTCGGAAGGTCTAATTTTTTGTCACTTTCTCGAGCATTTCGGCCTGCATTCCACGAATAACGCGTGTTATGTTATCCTGTAAGGCTTTAATAGTGTTCGGTTTGTCCACATAGACTAACGGCTTGACATAACCCCACAATAAATAATTAAGAGGCGTTAAATCGCAAGATCTTGAGGGACAACTCACAGGGCCAAATCGAGAGAAAAGCTCACCAAATTCATCCCTCAACATATCCATTGTTTCATGAGCAGTGTGGCATGTTGCACCATCCTGATGAAACCACATATCAAACAAGTTTAACTCAGCCAATTGGGGCAAAAATAATCGCGTATCATGGCTCGATATTGTTCGCCGATGACACCACCAGCCCATAAACCACACCAGACTGTTGTGGTTGAGTAACACATGCCCAATCTCTGAGAACGGCGACAAATTGACATTTCTCGATCGTCATTATAACTGGTCGCTACGGCTGCAATATTTTCTTCGGCACACACTCTACGCATGCGAGTCGATGGTTTTATGTCCAACAAAGTATATTTTTCAACGATTTGCAATCGTTTCTCGTAAATTTGTCAATATTTAAAGTAAATTCCCGACTTCAATTGATCTTTTCCCAATATTAAATAAAAATTCTCACCTTCAATTGATCTTTTTTAATTTTCAATTGGAAAGCGCTCAATTTCAATTGAAATATGTGTTGTCTGTGGACCCTTTTAGGTATCAGAAATGCTGTGAACACAATTTTAGATCGATAAAACTTACAAATGAATCCGGAGTTAAATATATTCCTGTATGTGGTTACCATATCGCTTTATGTTTAGATTACCTACATAAATACCACAGTTTTTTTTCTATATGTCCAGATTGAACTAGATTGGAAGTACATGTTAACCATGTTCATCGGCAGCTACTTTCTTAGTTGGACCTTCTTTGCAACTCTCTGTTATATGGTGGCCTATTCACATGGAGATCTAATGTTCGATGAGGTGACCGGTGAACGTTTGGGGGAAGGCAAGGATCCCTGTATCATTGGAGTTTATGACTTCACCTCTATGTTTATATATTCCATGGAGACACAAACAACTATTGGATTTGGTGAGAAATATCCCAGCGAAGAGTGTCCGGAGACGATGTTTTTGTTTATAATGCAAATTGTTTGTTCCATTGCCATTGAGGGCGGCATGATCAGTATTATTTATGCGAAAACAGCGAGACCTGCTAAACAGATGACTAAATTGAAATTTAGCGATAAAGCGGTGGTATGTAAAAGGACTGTCACAACATACGATTTATCTGAAACGATTGATTTTGTTAGATCGTCAATATATGTTAAAAACGGAGTTCAGATGGGTTTTAATGGAGTGACAGTGACTAATAACTTTGTTAAATTCGGATTCACATTGCAATCGAAATCATTTGTGAAACAAATTTCGTTCAACAAAACAGCTGATATTAATAAAAAAAAAACAGACTGTAGACATGAGATATAGGTTGCGACATGAGATTTAGATAGGTGGACTATTCATTCAAATCTATCCTAATTACTTACTTAGCTGGCATGAAATGAATACATCATTATATACGTCGATCGCAAAAAAGGATTATAGCCAAAACAGCCTTCGGCGCTCCTTTTTTATTTCGCCACAATGAGTTTTTTCTGACATTCGGATGCCTGGTCTTTTCAACTGATTTTTGGCAGCCCGTTAATGGCGATAAATCCAAGTATTTCACACAGCATTTTTCTCCCGAAAACCGCGGAGCTGATTCATCCGCTGGTGTGATTATACAGCAACATAATAAGAACTAGTGTCTGGTATAATTGGATTTTTGTTCAGCGAGAGTGATCCTAGCCATCACATCGCTTACCTAATCCGTAATTGTTGCTGTTTGTTTGAGTTTAGACTCATTGATAGCGAGCTTTAATTTAATGGCCATTCCGAACATTAGCTAGAGTCTGCACGTCGAGGAGAGTGTTGCTCAAAGAAAAATGAATGGTTACATCTGAGATCAAAAGACCACATACATGATTGTGGAATGTAGAAAATATCGAGCAGCCGTCGCTTATAAACTATATATTTCACGCAATTTACAAGCAGATATTATACATTTTATTGACAGAGACGAAGTGCACAACATCCGTCCACAAACAAGCAGACTCTTCAGTCGTCGATGTAACTAAATTGGTTTTGTTCTCATCCATAACCAGATCCACTTTTGTTAAGCCTTTCGTAATGCTTGAAAATCTTGCAATAGCAGTCCGAAGTTGTCGACAAACAGTTGTCTATATCATCGGCGCATCAAGTAGTGATTGGTGAAAATGGTGCCAGTCGTGTTTTCTGAAGATTTCCTTATTATCGTGTTGTAGAGATGGAACGATTAACTGTCACTCTGTTCAAGGCTATGTTTAATGTGAAATGGCTCTGCATACCACTTATAACTTTCACTAAGGTCGGGCTGAAAAGTATTTAGCCTTTCTACATACACTATATATAGCTAGCATGCTTAATTTTTTAACTGCAGATAACTGTTCACAATTGTGAGCGTTACCAAATCGTTCAGATAAATTGTGTTTTTGCGCCCTTCAAAAACTAATTTCACATTGATCTGACATGAGCAAGTTCGGCACTTATCGATAACGTTAATTAAAGCTCATCAAATATCTCAAATATCTTTGAGAAATATAAAATATAATTCTAAACATAGTTTTATGACAGAATTCCAATGAATGAATGAATGAATAATAATAGCCGAAGCTCATGTTTGGGAAATGTGTTGTAGTCCCAAATCAGTGTAAATAAGTTCTTACTTTTAGATTTGCTATCGTGAAGGAAAACTATGTATTCTCTTCCGTGTATGTGACCCCCGAGAACAACATAGTATTGAATCGAAAATACGAGTCTATATGATTATTGATAAACCGTAAGTTTTTAAATCAAGTACTAACTATACCATCGGGAGCAGCGTTCAAATTAATATCTGTAGACTTATCTAGAGTCAAGTATTAAGATTGTCTCAACAGACTGAAGAAAATTACCGACGTGCACTCTGTCAAAAAAGGATCGTGAATTGATCATCTAAAAAGCCTGTTTAAGGGAATGCCAGTATTCTTCCGTCGTTAAGTTGAGACAACTGTACTCTATATTGCAGCGGAGACGGAATCTAATCTGCTCTTTAGATTGCCTACAGTGTTCGATTTTGTGAGTTCATCTCAAGTGCGTTTCACAATTTTTACAATGGGTCAGGATATCGAACAAAGAATATATCCCAAATTTTGTATTGCAAATGCAATTTCTTGTGCCGAATCGCTAAAGGTCTACGCTGACACGTGCATTCAAAAGCGGTCGAAATGTGGTAGAATATTAACTTCGCTCTGGTCGGTCATTAACTTTTTCAACTGAAGTTAATATTAAAATAGTGAAGAAAATGTCAACTGACCAATTCATACCACTTTACATGATTGTTTGGGTATGAAACGAGTTCCCGCTCGCCTAGTTCCGAAAGATCTGAATTTTCTTCAAAAACTTCCAAATCTCTGAAGTCTTGTTAGAAATTCCTATGCCATATTCACAAAATGCATTATAACGCATTATGATGATGAGACATGGGTTTACGAGTTGACATGCAAACCAATCAACAAGCTTCGGAATGACGCCTTCGAACAGCGGCGAAACAGAGGAAGTGAAGTCAAAAGTTAAGGTTAAGTTAAGTTATTGGTTGCTTTCTACAATTCTCGTTGATATGTATTTGAAATTTTTGCCAGAAGGTCAGACGGTAATAAAAAATATCTAGGCGTTGCGCTGCGTTTGAGGAAGAAAATTTCTCGAAAAATACCAGATTTAAACTAATGGATTTTGCACAAAATCAACGCAGAATCTCACAATTCTATCATTGTGAACTACTTTTCGGCCAAAAACTCAACAACTAGCATCAAACAACCACTATATTCATTTGATATGATTTGGAATGACTTTTTTCTTTTTTTTTCGAGGCATCCACTTTCAGTTAAAAGAAGACATAAAAGAGAATTCGCAGCTAGAATAGAAGTCTTTTCCCGAAATTGCATTTGGCAAATGTTTTAATGATTGGATTATGCGTTGGTATAAGTATATTATTTCCGAAGGGGGCTACTTTGAAGGACATACAATTTTTTTAAAAAGTTATAAATATTTTGTGTTTTATTAAAAAATTCCTCGTACTTTTCTGACAGAATGTACATATATCAACGCTGGGTTAGTGAAATCATTTGATCTTTCGAATTGAATAGCTGTTGAATACATAGAATATTTGTACCCAATTGTGTGATCGATAATTATTATTTTTTGTTATCGTCCAACCAAATTAGTTAACAAATAAATTAATATGAACGCTGCTTAAGAAAACATTAAAATGAATGTATCTAGCCCATTTTTATTTTTGTTATTATAGCACCAAAGAAGGAGAACTAATTAAAACTCACTGTGAACTCAAGTTAGAAAACAATGGGACACAGTTGATCGTGTGGCCGGAAACAGTTTGTCATGTTATCGACGACACTTCACCGCTGCGCAATTACAAATGTGCCAAAGATTTGAATAACGCTTATTTTGAATTATACGTTAGCATTGTGGGCATATCCCCGGCTACAGCTCAAGTAACCGAGGCTAGAACTTCATATATACCTAGAGAAATATATTGGGGCCAACGTTTTGTAAATATCATTAAATACGATTCAGTACATGAACACTATGTTATCGATTACAGTAACTTCAATACGACAATATCGGTAAGTGAATCAAATGCCACCAACCCAAAACTATCGGGGGGGGGGGGGTGATCCAATGTTTGTGTATAATTTGATTAAATTTTCATACTAAAAACATTTGCTAATTTCAAATCCGCTGAAAATATATATTAATGTGTTTAATTATAGAGCATCCGTAATTGGTTTTGACAAACTTGTCTGCAGACAATGTACACATGCACTAAGGCCTCTTAAAACTGTTGCATCTTAGTAGTGGACAAAAACTATTAAATATATTTCTGAGTCATCAAATCAAACATTAAATTTATAAAATTATTTGCAAAAAAGATAGCGATTGGAACAGCATTGATTATATTCGCCTTCATTATCAATAAAATGCGTCAATAATTGGAACGATAAGTACATGCTCATACTCTTGTTTGTCAAATGTGCGTGATCAATTTTCAACGGATGATTCCATAATTCGAATTGGATATTAAAACAGCCATTTTAATACAGATTCGCTAATTTGTTCTACATCTTTTTTTAATTTTAGGTCGATATGACGAATGATGAAGGGGAGAACAAAGAAATCGTTTACGAATAATCAATTAATTATCTTAGAAGGCTATACTGCCGACATGTATATCAATACGGTTTAATTCATTTACACGTACACACTTATATACACAAAATCAATAAAATTATAATGCATTTGTTGATCAAAGAAAATATTTTCTATGGCATACACTTTTAATCCCTAATTTAAATGCAAATGGGGCTGCAAACCCGATAAAAAATATATCACAAAGATTAATCAATTTTACTCCAAAGATGTATTTACATTGATAATAGGTAAAGTTTGGAACTCAAATTAAGCCGTGGGAGAGAAATTGTATATTTGTTAGATGTACATGATAATGTAACCTCCGCTTTCAGGGCTCTTCATATCCTTAGTGGGAAAACTGGGAAGTCTTTGCCAAAACTTCATCATACCTAGTGGAGTATCCCCAGACCCTTCCACGTAGATCTTATCGATGTTCCCGTGGACTACCTAAAAGAAATTGTGTAACAAGACTAATAAAAGAATACGACTGTTAACAATAGAATGAGCCCAGAAGCCCTCTATTATCAGTAGGAACGCCGCAGGAATCGAAGGTAGTCAATAGGATGACTTCAGAAGTAGATTGTTATCAGCATACTAATTTCAGAAGTTGCCTGTTACCAATTAAAGTACACCAGAAATCGATTGCTTTCAACGAGGACATATTATTAACAAGAACACGTCAAAAATATTACTGCCACATACAGGAGATCATCGAGGGTCCGGCGTTAACAATAGGATGACTTCTGAAGTCTGTACTGAACAAATCGGAGGTCGACTGTTGTTAACGAGATGAATATAAAAATCGAGCGTCATCAACAGGGAGACGTTACAAATAAACTGCCATTAACTGGAAGAATCCACAAGTCTATTGTCATCAATAGGAAAATTTCTGAATTCAATTGTCATCAGGAATAATTCAAAAATCAACATTTACCCAAGTCAACTGTTATTAACAGGAATAATTCAAAATTCAACTATTTTTAACAAGAAGACTTCAAAAATCGACTGATATCAATAATAAAACTTCAAAAGCCGACTATTATCAGCAGAAAACTCCAGAAGTCTGTTGTCAACTGATATACTTCAAGTATGATCACTTTAAATATTTCAAGAGTCTATTGTTATTAACAGAAAGCCTTTAGAAATCGATTGTAATCAACAGGAAAACTTCAGAATACGATTGTTACTATTATAAGGAAGAGTTAGAATTTTGAATGCTATCAACAGGATGACTTCATAAATTGACTGTTATCAGCACCATAATTTTGGAATTCAACTGTTATCTTCTGAATTTTATGGTCAACTAAATGATTTCAGAGGAAAATTTCAGATAATAGCCTCAGAAGTCTGTTATGAACTAGATTGTAGCTCTAAAAGTCGACTATTACTAATAGAAATAGAATTAAGAAATCGGCTGTTATCAACAAGAAGTCTTTAGATCGCCTACTAATAAATGGAAAACTTCAAATCTAGAACAACTTTATGGAATTGTAAAAATGGTTTATTTAAAAATATTTAGAACAAATGAAAATTTGATGTACTGCTGTCACAGAATTAGAGATTACAAGGGAAAGATAAAATTTGTATAATCGGTCGATTTGTTTAGCAGTCGTCAGAAGGGGCGTAATAATGCTGGTCACTTTCATTCTTAGAAATTAGTGTAGTAAACGCTGAATGTCTATCAAAAATTTGGTCGAAAGCAACTTGATACTTTAAGCGCTTCCTTCCAGGTGTTACATATCCTGCGTTCCGACTGTTTTGTGCGCTTGCAAGGAAAAATGAGGTATTGAGCTTTTTTCAAATAATCGCTATTGCGAAATTTAGAAATCGTGCATATGTGTGTTCTCACTTATATAATAATATTTATTTATTCCGTAATTTTCGAGTTTAAGGTCATTGTTGTCATAGCTCATTGTTTCATATCGTTTTACAACTTGCCTATAATCTGATGAACTTAATGAATGAATTAATGGATGTGAATATGCGTCTAAATAGGGATAATAATAACAAAGAATAAACTCAACTTTGTCTTAACTCAATTTAAGATACTTCCCTTTAGGTGAATGTGTAAAAATTCGTTCTCTGTGAGAGATTTTCATGAACCATAACCGTCATACTTGTCATGGCGTCGTAATTTCTGTGAGCAAGTCTTAGGAAAGCTTGAGAAAGATCTGAAAATGGACTTGTCATCAATCTTATGATGATTGCTGTTGCAATATTTCAATAAAAAAAAACTTGAAAACATGTTCAATTCGGATTTTACTTTTTTGTCTGTTCTTATAAATGAACAATCTTTCAAATTCCCTTTACCACTACAGACAGAAAAGAAAAGCACATAAGAAAAGAGGAAAGCCTTTCAAGTATACGACAAACTAATTTAACTTGAATAACAAACTGCTGCAGCGGCTGAGTGAGCTAAATACGCTCGGTAGGAACGGGTGTTTCAAATTTTCTAAACAACCAAAATTAAATGTTTAATTAAGAAAAATCGTATAAAGCTAAAATTCAGTTCTTGGCCACTCAATGTAAAAATATCTCTTGTTCGATGAGAAAAATGTGAATATAGACTTTTTTCGATGCCTAATACTTTTATTTACGGAGTACTTTCTGTAAAAACTATCCCTTCGACTATAACAAAATGCAATCCAATATTGTCTAGAATTATTTGTTTTCGGTTATTTTTATTTAAAACACATTTTCTTAATACCGACACAATTTCTGTAGAGAAAATTATATATAAATAAAGCAGAATGATTAATAATTTAACAAGCGATCAAAAAATGAAATAAGATATGATTAAAGAAAAACAGATTACGTCATTTGTAACAATTTAAAGCTAACATTAATGCTACTACTCTTTATTGAACAGCTGCAATTGTTGCTTTAACATTTCATTTTCCTCCTTTAACCTAAGGAATTCATTGACGAAAGGATCTGTTTGCAACAGAATACCCAAACAGTCTCGAATCTCTTCAATTTGTTCTGATCGCTGATTCCATAAATTGAAACTTTGTGTAAACATTTGCCATTTATTATTTTCATTTTGCAATTTCATTTCGAATTCCAGTTGACTAAATCTTTGAGACATTTCGTTGCGCAATTCAATAATGGCCTGATGAACTTCTGAGTCGGGCGTAACAATTGTTGGTATCGGCGCCTGCTTACGGCTGGCCGCTGCCACAGTTGATGTGAGGAGGGGACGCTTAGAGGCCGCCAATATTGCATCCATGGAAATACGATTAGGTGTACTATTGAAATCTACAGGCGTAGGAATCAGGCGCGATTGCACGAAATCCAATTCCATTTGTGGGTTCTCTTTGTCGCTCTCTGAAGTGATATTTTGTTCTGAATCGTTTCCTCCCTTCTCTTCTTCTTGTATTTGACACAGTTTGCCCGCTGTTTGAGGAGAAAATTGTGGAGTATTGCTGCGATCCTTTAGGGGAATTTTCAGCACATTTGATGTATTCATTCTGACATCGAATGAATCATAGGAATTGTCGGCACCAGTTCCAATTTTTTTCCCAACTAAAGATGCTCGGCTGTCATCGGCGGAGGGTTTTCTATTGAGAGCCTCCCAATCAAAACTATCACGTCTGGGCACAAAGCGCGGTGATATTTTCTCTTGGCCACGATTTGCATGGAAATCTAGAAAGTCGCAGAATGAATCACGTTGAGTTCGAGTTTTCTCCGCTGCGCCTGATAAATCAGATTTGTTGCCCGAAGCCACAGCCGAGATCTCACCCACACCACTGCTGGAAAAGCTTTGAGCGGTATTCTCACCGGACAATGGTACAAAAGCCACTCGAGTCACACCGGTTTCATGCACTTTTTTGGATGATAAAAACATTTTGGTATTTCTAAGATCATAAGTAGTCAACTCTCCCTTCAGATTGCCCACACACATATAAGTGCCACATTCACTGGCCGACACTGTGGACAGAGGATGACAATAGCCCAGTTGCACTGGTTTAACTTTACGTCTTGTATCGAATATATTTATGGCGCAGTCATAACCGACACTTATTAATGTATCAGGATTGGCAGGAGTCATACACAAATCGCGACATTGGGCTGTATGGGCATCAGTTGCATGGAACACTTTGCGCTTGGTGTGAACATCATAAATGGTAACGGCACCTTTGTAGGAGGCTATTGATAACTGGAAACGTTTGGTAGGGTGAAAACGAGCCAATGTTGAGCTGTAGTTAAGTAAAGTTGTGAAATAGGCGTAAAAAATCGAAAGACAAAAGGAATGAATTGGAGGAATGCATTCACATGAGAAAAATTAATTTTAATTTTTTTCATTATTTTTATTTCCCTTCATATCGCCTACTTTGTGGTGCACTTCAATTTGAGCGTTATAGGTAATTAGTTACTAGTTAATTGAATTTTATATTCTAAGTTGTATTTTGTTTTTCAAATTCAAGTAAATTTGTTTAATATTGGCCAAAAGGCCTTAAATTACAAGACTGTTCAATAAATGAAATGAAATAAAATGAAAAATACTACGAGTATTCTAATTAATGCCAGCAGGAAGATTTTTTTCGATGTTTACAAAAGTGGCAGCTAAGACACTTTTTAATAGAAAAATGAAAATGAAAGGAAACATTCTGTAAGAACCCGGAAGGCAATTAAAACGGATATAAGCTGTCAAGTACTTAGTTTAGTGTCTTGGTTTTCTAACATAACAAAAATCAATTTGTCAGACATCGAGTATCATAATGCTTTTACAAAATAATACAGAAGCGGATTATTGCCATGCCAATTATATCATATATTATATTAAAATTTGTTGGAATGTATTTGAATCAAATAGTGCATTTGGTTTGCGCAACCTCTCTATCAAAACAATTAATTTTCAGCGGGTTGATAGCTATTTAGGTATATAAGGCAAGTAAAAAGAAATCAATTATTTTTCCAGTAGTCGTCTTCAGTAGAATTTGATGTTATTGTTAGATGGCGCTAGAAAGATAAGATTTCGTACTCAAAAAACTAGTCGGGCAACTTAGTGACTATTTGACTCAGTATTTTTTCAGCTCACATCAAAAGGTGAACATCAGCAAATAGAAAATACGTCATATTTTACAGTTATTCTTCGATAAAGGCGAAAACGCAATCCACGCCGACGAATATGTGAATAGGGTTTATGGTTCTGCTATTGTAACAGCCAATCATGGTCAATTTTGGTTTGGTCGATTCCGCTGTATTCGGGGATCAAATACGCACCACGCTCTGAAAGGGCAATTACCGAAAATGTCGAACGTCAAGAATAAGATGTCGAGAATAATGGAAATCGTCAAGCTCTATCATCATGTAAGCACCGTTTCAATTGTCCAGTTGCTGAACATTGCACAACTTACGGCAACGCCAAACGGTCGTGGTCGAACCACGGTTAGCCGGCGCAAACGGTGTCTAAGCCCGGACTGATGACCAGGAATATTTTGCTGTCTGTTTGCTTGAATTGGCAGGGAATCATTTTTTTGTGACCTATTTCTCCAGGTCTGTATTTACAACCGTACTTAGACCGTCTGAAGGAAGCAATCGCCAGAAGCGATCGGCAGCTTTAACCAAAAGAGGAATTATGTTTCATCAAAACGCCTCAGGCCACACATGGTGGAAGTCAGACGCCTGCTTGGTTGGAAGGTTTTTATGTATCCATCTTATAACCTGGACTTGGCACCAACTTGTGTAAATCGACTGGATCAGTTTTTTATTTGTGCATATAAGGACGAGAGTTCCTGTGAATTTACCTTCAAAGTGACAACAAATTATTCAACAAAGCCATACATATTTAATCTAACTCCGATCATGATTATGGAATTTGAATAAAATGTCTATAATACAAAAATGTGTGGCAATTCGCATTTTTAAAGGGTAAAACAGGACAGAAAATGGACAAATAGCAAATTATTAATTAAACCAAATAGTTGAAGCTAGAATTATGAAATTAGGTCTACACATTCGCCTATCAGCGTAGGCAAGGACGGAGAATTTGTGAAATTTTGGTGTGAAAAATTTACCTATCAGAGAGAGACGAGAAAAGATTTTTGAAAATGCGCACACTCAGGGGTTGAATCAGGAAAGGAAACGGAAGAAGATGAAACCGTAGCCTAAATGAAGAGGAAAGATATTTTTGGAATTTTGTACTTATAGAGCTGAAACAGACAAAAAAGGTACCCACAAAAATAGCTACATATATGATTACCGAATAAGAGGCCGAGGCAAGGGTGATAAACAAACTGTTAAAGGACATAAAGTCATTTCACTTACTTTCCATCAATATTGAATGTATCAATTTTGGTTTTAGTCCTTTGACCGTAAATGTTAATGGAGCCATTTTCAAACACGGAAGCGATATATTCATCTGAGGCATTATAATCCAAATAGAGCACCGAATTGCGATTTGAATCTATAAACGGATTGATAATCGCAACTTATTAGGAAATCAAGGTTAAAATGCTACAAAATTTCGCTTACCCGCATTATATTTATGAACAAATTCCGACTTTTTGTAATTATACAGCCTCACCTGGCCATTGGCCAACCCGACAGCCATTTCCTCAAACGACTGTTTGGCGCAGCCCACACAATAAACATTGTCAACATTTAACTTTCGTACGCGTTGTAAGTCCAACTCTTGAAAATTACAACAAACACATAAACAAATTCGTTGGATTCAACATCCTGTAATATTTCATCTTACTCTGAGCTTTTTCCTTTACACGCATAATCTCCAAGCCGGATTTCTTGTTGATCTCAACGAAAATCCTTTGCTGGGCATAGAATTGAAAGTCAGTGCTTTCACCATTCGAATGCTGATATGTGGATTTTGTTTCCAAATCATTAAAATCACTCAAGATTGTACATTTTGCCGTAGACACCAGAAACATTTCCTCCAAGTTTTCAAGTATTCCAACGAAACAAACAAGTTTTAATATAAGGCGCTTTCGTAGATTTGAAGTTTCTCAGTATTGACAGTTGTTTGAATTTTTCCTAATCAGAGAAATTCAAGAGTACAGAGTTGCATGTGAGGGTAGGGAAAATAATCGGAACACAGGATCACTTACGAAAAGGAGCAACTAGCTTAGCTTCGGTAAGACAAACAATTCATTTATATCTTATTCAAACTGCGACGAAATTGAATGCTTTTGATTTAGAATGAGGAATGAAAACGAAAATATGTAAATTGTTTGTTACAATGGTAATATCTTTCGGCTTTCGGTTGATACCTATTGCGGTTTAAGTGGAGTTAAGGTAAAGTCGAGTGTATTCGATTTTTATTGTACTTATTCCGATGCAAAATTCGACAGTCCACAAGTTATAACAATTTTTGAAAACAGAGATTTTTGCTAAATTATGTAATATCTCTTGTAGTAAAAAAATGTTCAAGAGAATCTTAGCGCCGGCCTTAAGAGCATGAAGAGAGTATGCTAATTTTGTCAAATTTCTCAGAAATTAGACAAATGTGTCGAGTTATAAAAAGTCAAAATGTGTTAGAAGCCATTTAATTTCAAAAAGTATCAGTCGGAAATACGAAATCGGAAAACGGTATTTAGGAGACTACCATTTCATTCAAAGGCTTATTTACACTAGTGCTATACGACAAAATTATTTAGCTTCTAAATTCGCTTTATCCCAGCGATACTAAATGTAAAATTTTAGGACAATTTTAATATACTTCAACATATTTTATAGCTAAAATATTTATCAAAATTACAATTTTGTTTCTTTTGTTTCATTTACACATATTTTAGTTTTATATTTTCAATGGAACAAAAATATAAGTTTCATGCCAAAAATGTCTCAAAATCGCTGTAGAAACAGTATTTTTCATTTAAGATAATATGGGTCCAATTTAACTACAATTAAATAAAGAGAATACTTCTCGTTTTTAAACTTGTAGCAAAGCGAAAAACATAAGATAATTATTAAAAATATGCTATAGAAGCATACAAATAATATTGATAGGAATAGACCTTTAATTTGAGCCATAAATGCACAAAACTTTAGTAAAACGTATATATTAAAAAAATCGCTTTTATGTAAATAGGCCTTTATTTTGCTACGAAAAATGCTTTCATAATAATCAATGTGAACAAATTTTTTCCACAGAGTTGAGCCATAAACGTACATCACATATGTGAAATTAAGATGCCAGAATCTACAACCGTGTATTATACGGAACGCAGTGGAATGAACAATCTAAACAGCTGTTGTGTTGCTGTCATATAGAATCTGAAGGCTTTCATTTCGCACTTACATAACCTTACAAAAAGTATATTCATTTTGCTGTGAAGAAGGAATCGAAAACGCAATAATTATGCAAGGAATGAGCTTGAAGAGTTTAAAAAAAAATCCTGCACTCATCCCACTTTATGTGTGCGTTGGTGCTGGAGCACTCGGTGCAGCTTACTATCTATTGCGTTTGGCCACCAGGAATCCCGATGTGACATGGAACCGTAAAGCCAACCCTGAACCATGGGAAGCATACAGAGAAAAGCAGTACAAGTTCTACTCTCCCATCAGGGATTACAGCAACATTAAGTCCCCTGCTCCCGAATACGACAAGTAAATCGATAATTTCCAAGTGACTTGAAATCTATAAAAATAATAATGTAGTCAGATGTAATTTTGTTTCTTTGTAAATCGACTGTGTGACTCCTGTGTGAGAGAAATAAATAATAAAAACAGTTGTCGAGCATCTAAATATGTGTGCGTGTGTTTATAATTTAATGCATACTTTCGTAAATCGACAAAGCCCTTGTGATGCCAGAGGGTGTCTTTTTGCACCCTTTATTATGTAAATGTCAAATAGTAACAGGAGGTTGCTGTGTGTTTATACACCATATGGGATATTTTTGTGTCCTTGCATAAAATAATAATGGTAATATCAAACATAAATTTTATTTATTCGATTCCTTTTAAGCAATTTACACTAATATAAATAGCTGAATAAATCCAATGCTTTTCTGCAAGTAAATGGCTGATATACTTTAAGGACATTCGTAGGTGAATGGATATAACAAGCTGAGCCTTTTATTTAAAAGAATTGCCTATTAAATAATATATAGGTGCTCATTTGAATGGGGCCTAAGAGGCACATCAATTTCCTATGGCAATCAGGATTCATGTAAAGATTTGTTTCTGCGTTTTGAAAATATTCGCATATGTTGAATCATTGCAATAATTTAAGGAATGTTCTCATCAAAATGTAGCTACAACGGTGCCGTTGTAATGATTGGGAATTTAAGTACAGGCATTTATTTATATCACAAAGTCGTAAGACAACTGTTATTTAATATTGTTCGAAAGTTGGCTCGTAACTCATTCCCAATTAATTTACTCATGTAATTCTTTCTTTCTTCACTCAGATATAAGTGGAAGTCAAGCATACTACTGCTTATTATATAAGCTAAATTTCAGGACATACTATTTACTACTAGATGCACAACTTTTTGTAGTTTTATTCAAAACTGTGTTTCCATATCCCAAAATCAGTAAAAGTTGTAATAAATATTAACGAAAATGGAAAAAATTTGTGGTTCCAAATTACTACTTTTTGCTCGAAGAAATTTGTGGGGTAAATTTGGTAAAGAGCGCACTGACAGATTAATCTGAAATTTTCCTTTCATTTCAATAAATTTTCATACTAACTACATTCCAATCTTTCAAACAATGGTAGTGTGACATCCCTTTATAGCTACATTACCTGACGAAATCGATTTGAAAAAAAGAACAGACAAATGAAGGGAAATAACAGTATATGTCAATAATGAGAATAATTAAACTTTATTCAATAGCATGAAATTTTGTTTGAAATTATACTATTTTTCAATTTTCCTACTTCCAGTAACTTTTACAACTTTTCCCATTAGAAGGGTTTTGTTTACATTTGCTCTAATACTGCGTTTGTTATTAACAAAAAAAAGTCCAGAAACTAAACTAAATCTACAAAACAAATGTGCGACCCTATCTTGGTTCAAAGTCGACTCTTCCTTTTGCAGCATCGAAGTTTTTGAAGCTTAAAGTTCTACATTGTTTTATTGCAATCAACGAAATATTTTTTCAGATTTTGTAGTTCCCTCTCTGTTTGATGCTTAGTTCCAAAGATCGAAGGCTATGAGCTGACAATGAATATGCATGGCAATTCAAGTGTATGTACCAGTTATCGAGATATCAGTCGATCGAAAGACTGCAGCCTGTTCCGTCCTACTTGATTAAACGACCTTACCAGTGTATCTGATTGACCAGGTATTTACTCTGCGGTATACCCTGGGGAGCACCCAAGAAAAATCTAGATCAACACATACCATCAGATATGGTACAAATTGTACGAGGCTATGGCCGAAGAGAATACTCCCCTAGAGAAGACCCAAACAAAGTGGATCCACATATACTATGGCCTAAAAAGCTGCCTTCGACAGTCCGATGCGACAAAATTAATCTGTGCAGCTTATACGTCTTTTACAGCGAAGGACCACTTAACATGCTTTTGGAGATAATGAGGAATGCTACGGCAAACACGACTCGCAGCATCTTCAATACAGCTGTAGGCTACTTGTGTATGGTGATGATATAAATGCCATCGGCTGAAAACTGCAACACGTTACTGCAGCCTTATCACACATAGAGAAGTAGTCTAAAAAGTCGGTCCAACAATAAATGAGAGCAAAGCGGAGTTATTCTTTTCGAAGTTAGTCTGCTGGTTTGGGACACTATTTATAACTTGGCCGCAGTGAATGATTTTAATACAACTAATTATGTCAATCTGGACATCTGAAGAAAAGGTATTGATTGCAAACATATGCTATTATGTTCGTAGGAAGCGATTTAACGCCATAAACCTGTCTCGACCAACAAAAAATCCAACTGCACCAGGCGGTAATCATAACTATCTCGTTTCACAGTGCCAAATACTGGGAAGAATCAGTTCTAATTGTCTTCATAAGAAATATGCTCCATTGTATAGCAGCATATAAGATCTTTGCAGGAGGTGTGTACACATATACTAGCCCCTACCCATGGCTTATCATACAAGTGCATCGCCCATCGCCATAGATGTGTTTGGGTCAGATAAAAAAAACCCGAGATAACCAAAACGATAAATAATTGGATTGTACAATGCAGCCTAACAGTTATATGGAGTGTATCTTATTCATATACAGCCAAAATCGTCTATAGCGACGACATCGGTTATAACGGCGAAACTGATACAAATACGAAATCCTAAGGCCACGGATTTGCAGTCATACGACTGATGTCGTTTACAATAACTATCCAATTCCATTGGTCCCTTAAAGGTCGTTCTAAGCGGTTCCTATATACATATATGTGTATGTATTCATATATGTATATATGTATACTTGCTATACCGTAATTTCAAATACTTTCCCGCCGAGAGTTTTCAAGCAATGAAATTTCAGTGCATAGGAACAGGTTCTCTCCAAGGAGAGAAGTATAAGAAGAAGTACATAAACAGAAAATTTGTAGAAATTTGCACAGGTTCTCTCCAAGGAGAGAAGTATAAGAAGAAGTACATAAACAGAAAATTTGTAGAAATTTGCAAGTAAACAGCTGACAGTTAATGCGAAAGGTAAACGAATGAAATCAATAATGCGCTGATCAGAATTCCAAGCCGATCAAAAATTACAAACGGTATCGATGTGACTAATTTCATTCGGCGAATTCATATTTTCTTTACCGGTGGTAGCTGAATTTCGATTTCGAATTACATATTTTAAAACGGCTAATTACAATTCACAAATTTTCCTTTATTTTAATTTACATTTCGGAAATTCTTGAATTGAATGTTCACTTTTTAGAAATTTTTAAAGAGAATACATTTTTCATTATCTTGCTAATATTTCCCGCTGAATTTAAAAAATTGCGATATGCAATTGCAACGTCCTTTCAATAACTTTTTAAATGTAACACTTCGAAAATATATTTGTGCATGGAAAATATGACAATCACATTTGAGTTTATATGAAGTAATTTTTCTAGGCGAAAAAAGTGCCTGCGATTACAATTTTCTACATGAAAGGTACCTATGAAGAGTTACCTTTACAAATTTCCACTGAACTGAGACTGATTTCTAATAATCGTGTTGGCTAGGTGGAAAATGTGGAGTATTATATTTAACTCAAGATAAAAATGTATAAACTTGTTCTTTGATATGTACTGAATTCAAATAGGCGATCTGTTTTGGTCGTTCACACCTCCAACTAACTCGTTTTTCCTCATTATTACAATTTTTATTGGCCATACTAAATGTTGCAAACTAGTAATGATGAATCGTTTGCATTTAACATCAACTGGGCAACCCGTGCGGGACGAAAGCGGGAATTTCAGAACGTTTTTCTAAATATGAAATCAGCTTAGGCGTTTATGAGTTCTTCACTTCCAACAACAATTTATTAAAATTAATTTTAACGACTATGTTTACACGTATAGGAAATCACTACCTCGCCCACTCCTTACTTTTGTGCATTCTTTCCATCTGATGCATTGGCCTCTTTCAAAAGATCCGATTCGATGCCCACTTTCTTTAACTCTTCTATTAAATCACCACTTTGATGCATCTGTAGGAGAATATCACAGCCGCCCACAAATTCGCCATTAATATAAACTTGGGGTATAGTGGGCCAATCCGAGAATTCTTTAATATCTACAAAATGTCATTAGAATTTAAATGAAATCTGTTAATTTACATCGAACTGATGGGCTACTTACTTTGCCTTAGCTCGTCACTTTGCAACACATCGTGAGCGTCATATTGCACTCCATGCATTCGCATAATTTGGACCACAGCATTGCTAAATCCACAACGCGGTGCCTCCGGGTTACCCTTCATGAAGATTACAACTTTATTGGTATTCACGAGCTTCTTAAGTACCTCCTTGGTAAATGTTTGTGGTGGTGCATTTCCATCTGCCGAAAAAAGACGTTGCGACTGTGTGTAGATAGCGGGAGCACGGTAAATACTAGGCCGTAAGAGTTGTCTCATAAGTCCAGCCATGTTGAATAGGTTTATTTCGAATTTCCTTTGGCCGAAGGAATTTCAACACGTAACTTTGGATTTGAATAAAATAGATGGTCGGGTAACTGGGAACAGAGCGGTATTGAAACGCCAAATGTCTTCGACATAATACAGGGATGGAAGTTCAGATACATTTATCATATGACTCGTTGCATTAAAGCGAGCACAAGTCGGGCTGTAAAGCGATGATTTGGAAAAGGCGTCAAATTTATGTTCGAAATCTTCCTATCATAGAACTTTCGGTGACACAAACAAATATAAATAAATATTTTGTTGGAGTTTCACAGACTACGTGTTGTGAGCTTCCGATATTTCCATTTTCGGGTACTGTTTGTATTCGAATATTTATCACATAGAAAACTGTCACAAAAGACCCTTTTCATGTAGAAACACAATTTTCATCTATAAAAGTATCATAAAGGCTGTTATCATATAGAAAATGGAGAACACTTTTAATACAGTACATACAACTTTCATTTAAAAAAGCGTCATGAAATACACTTTAAATGTAGAAAAAAGCAATGCAAGACATTTTTAATACAAAAACATGTAATGAAAAACATACATACAAACAGAATAGTGTAAAGGAAGACAACTTTTATATACAAAAGTGCAATGGAAGACATTTTTCATATAGAACAGTGCAATAGAAGATACCATTCATGCAGCAAACTGCATTGGAACACAGTTCACTTTCTATGGAAAACACTTTTTATGAAGAAATACGTCAAAGGTGACACTTTTCAACAAAAAATGCATCCGGGTTGTTAATTCTCGTGAAGATAAGCGTAATGAAAGATCATTTTCATGGGGAAAAGTGCAGTTGTCATACAGAAACAATTATGACACTTCTTCATATAAGTATCTTTCAGAACACTTTTTCAAATAAAGGCTCTGTCATAAGGAAAACTTCTTCAAAGGCCCTTTTTCATATGAAAAGCGTCTTCATCATAAGAAAACACATTTTTCACAGAAAAAATACCTGCCAAAGTACCTCTTCTTGGAATTTAATTTTGCTTAAGGCATTAAACTTACTTTCGGATTTGCTCTGGAATTCCGCAACGGCGCTATTCCCTTATGATGGATAAAAAATAAATAATTTAAATTGAGGACATGTTTATATTACGCTTTCCCTTAGCTGCAGAAAATTGCTCAGCGTGTGAATTTATTTAACGAATATTTTTATAAAAGCAATTTCAAAGTTCAACAAAGTTCGTCTACAATTCCCCCTATAAAAAGCTTGGTAATAACTAAGAAAATAGTAGCCTGTAATTATAATAGTTAATTGAATTTATTGAAAATCAACTACGGATTTCTTCAACTACGTCAATACGAAAATTGTTCATTATGGAATTGGGAGCAAATTTTGCTATCGTTTTGAAATTGTCGTATTTTTTTTTTTTTTTTAAGCAACGAAAGGGGCAATCGATATTGCAGAGTATCGTTGGAAATGCGACTAACCGTGAAAAATGTGTTTCATGTAACATGAACAGGAAAAACGTGTTCGAATTCGTATTTGATAAAGAAGGCGTCGTCCAAGACATTTTCGTTTACAGAAACCTTCTTTAAAGTTAGGTTTTTTTATAAAAAAGTGCATTACAACAAATTTTTGTTAAAAGGTTGTCTTTCAAGATATTATTCTATACGAATTCCCTTTCGTGACTTTTCTGTATGAAAAGTTTTTTTCATGATATTTTTCTATATGAACAGTGGTTCCGTGACAATTTTCTATATGACAGTTGCTTTTTGTGCTTTTTCAAATATATTTTTTTATAAATAAAGTTTTTAAAGACATCTCCCATTAAAGAAAGGGACGCATATGAAAGCAATCTTCCAACATATTTTCCCATATTCGGAAATTTTCCTATTCATTGTTCAGGTGACTTAATACATGGAGACAGTAATACAAAACAATTTGCTAAGGAGATAATTGTTATAAGAGAATTTTGACATAAAAAAATGTGTAATTGGTTACTTTATTTTTGAAAAAAAGAAGCCTTGTATAAAATCTTACTGTTCCTGAAGTACATAATTTTAGTAAAATTTTAATAAACGCACATTTTAAGCAATTATTTGGTGTTTTATTTGAAAATTGTTATGTATAGTTTATTAAAAAGGAAGGGATTAATTGTTAGTTACTTTTCTTTACACTCACAGATAAATTGGTTGTTTTGCTTAAAATTAGTTAACATCAACTATCTTGTGCCAATAAAGCGTTATTTAAAGACTTAATATGTGTAATTTTTTCGGTATAAGTTTAATTTTTTCAACTCTAGCAGAAGACGATTATCCTTTCAAAAATTAGGCCTTGTCCAGATGCTAAGCTTTTTCACATGAAAATCTTTATTTCAATATTACTCGATACTGTTTTAAAAATGTTTTGCATAGACAAAAAAATGTTTTTATATAATTTCCCTTGATACCCGCAGCTAAACACATTTTTTCACGCCATATTTGCAGAGCATCAGAATTTGGATGTTAATTCTTTTTTGACTGAAAAATATCACTCACACTTTGAAGAAATGTTTATGTTTTACAAAATTTATGAATTCATTATCAGGTCGGTAATATAGTAAATAAATATTTTTCACGTGAAGTGTCTTAGTATGGGACATTAATCCATGTTCGTCAGATAGATGTTTAATTTACGTATTTGTATGGTACCATTTATAAATCGTACAAAAATTCCACTCGGCTGCCACTGGCGACGTTTAAAAGTTCCCTTTATCATTCGTTCCAAAATTTTGCAACCATTCAGTGGCACTGTTTCTTCGTCGTGGAATGTCAAAAATCATTGGAGAAAAAGAGGAACATCTGAATAATCATAGAGAAAATTTCCAAAATATAGTTATAAACTAATTAAAAAAATTCGTATGCCATTTCTGCCACTTATGTTTTAGAGTACATTTAATTAAACGAATAAGATACCTCTGTGGAAGGCCCAATTTTGTTGAATTTTTACAGTGCATGTTTTGTGTGCCAGAGTAGATGTGCGTTTGTGAGTAACGGTGTATGTGAGTGTTAACGAAGCAACTTGAAAACAACAATAAGAAAAAAATTGCAACACCATTGTAAGAAAAAATTCCCCTGTACCTATCGCCAACAGATCGGTTAAGTCAGAAGTTGTGGAAAATATACATGAATTCCTGTTCTGTCAATTTTAACTAAAAGTTTAAATCTGATTCAGACACCATTTTGGTTTCTTTGGGAACTAAAATACCAACGGCTTTGTTAAAGCTTAGTGTGTGAGTGTATAAATATGAATCGTACCGATGGTCTGGTGAGACGTGCCGTACGGGTCCGAGAAAATGGTGCTGACTCTGGTGGTAGTGCATCCGGTAACGCGAATACACCCGACGATAATCAAGACTTGCACGATAATAAAGATCAGGAGGACAATATCGACGATGGCGATTCCAAAGAGACACGCTTGACGCTGATGGAAGAAGTGCTGTTGTTGGGCTTGAAAGACAAAGAGGTTAGTTTTTACATCGTAACTGGATTTCGTGTTTTAACTTTGTTCTTGTCACGAAACCGCGGGACTTCAACATTCTTGATTACAGTTATATTGTGGCATTTGCTAATTCGATGATGCTTTCTTCTTTCGTTCTGGAACCGTTTGAGGAAATCTTTATTTGTATGTCTTCTTTTTTAATTTCTCTTTCACTTGCCAGACTGTAACATCATCTGCATCTTTACCATCATCATCATCATCGGATTCATCATCTTCCACATCATCTTATTTTGATGTTTTTGTTCATATTGTTTGTATTTTGCTGTCTTTTCGTTCCTTCTCTCTCCTTCAATCTCTGGTGTTCTCTTTTCTTTTCGGGTAACAATTGATTATTTCCAAGTGTTTGTGTTTTGATGACGTCGTTGTATTTATTTATCTGGTCGCCGACTTCTTATCACATCTGTACTTTGGGGAAACAATTTGGGAGGGAGCCATCTTCCATTTACCCACATCCATCTGTGGTAGCTTATTCATTGTCGCACATTATTGCGGTTCAGTTTATAGATTTGACTTTTTAGTCCCCATTAAGGTAAACATTATTATGCATTCAGCATAATAATAATAATATTCGCTTCTTAAGAGTGCAGAGGACTTGTTATTACTATCTAGTATAATATACAGAGGCGGAGTAAGGAGTGTTGTCGCCCAAAGATGATGTGGTCAGGCCGATGCAAATTCAGTTTATACAGTTAGTACGGAAGATGTCTTCAGCAGAGAACCAAGCTGAGACCAAATTGTCGGCGGCCGCGGATCATATTTGTTGGCCTTTTGGCAGTGGCGATTGTTGTGGAGATTCAATGCAAATCTACATGTTAAAAAAAAAATTTCAATGATTTTAAATACGAAAAGCTTTTTTCAGCCCTTTGTCATTTATTATATCTTAGGAAAATTGCACTCAAGTTGCATGGCCGCTTTTGATTTTTACCAAAGTTTACCAAATATGAGGAAACTTGGGGCCTAAATGGTACCCTTTTTGATTTTTTAGAATGTAAATCTGATTCCGTCTTCCGTTTTTTATATGAACAGACTTTGGGATTAAAAACACGGGGTTATCCATTTATTGGTTTCAAAACCTCCGGCCTGGCAAGGCTGTCAGCTGTTAAATACCTGTCATCTGAAATGCTATTTATTTCGTGAAATGTTTGACACTTACGAATATGAGTCATTTAATAACTGAAGAACGCGCAAAAATAATTAAAAACTTACTACAAAAGGGTTATTAAAATGTCGGCACTTTTCGTGCATTACGGGGTGATTATGGTCGTCGCAATCAGGAATTGGCCAGATTATAAAGAAATTTTAAGAGATTGGAAGCGCTACATATGTGGTCAGGCCTTTGCGTAACCGTAATGTGCGCACTGCTAAAAATATCGCTTCTGTTAGTGAAAGTGTGACGGATAATACGAAATTCAATTCAGAGCGCTATGAGCGTATGGCACCCAGGTTATTTTGACCTGCAATTGATAATTATAAACTGGATGAAATGTGGTTTCAACAAGACGGTGCCGTTAAATCGGTAGATTTTGGTTTCATTATATGAGAAGTTTCCAGAAAGCGTAATTTTACGTTTTGGAGACGTCAAATGGCCACCAAGATCAATCGATTTGACACCGTTAGAATTTTTTTGTGAGACTACGCCAGAGACCGTGTTTACGCGGATAATCCGAAAACATTGGAGCAACTGAAAGCCAACGCTCGTCAAGTTATCGTCGAGATACCGCCCGAAATTTTCCAAAAAGTGATCGAAAACGACCTCAAAAGGATCCACTGCTGCAACCAATCCAGAGTCGGTCATTTGAATGACATTATATTTTGCACATAATGTCAAGATTGTCCGAGCATATTATAGTGGAATAAAAGTTTCATCGAAATCATAGCCGTATGTGTGTTTTATTTAACTTTACTTTTAAAAGCGAAAAATTGATAGCCCGCAATAAGTGAAAAAAATACAAAATGGTAACTTGAAGAAGGAAACTTTAAATACATATTATTGTTGTACATCATTGCTTTGGCTCAATTTGAAATCGACCGTTTTTAAAAATACGTTCCCGGATGTATAGATTTTCCTTAAAGAAATTAGCTAATTCTGTCAACTACACAAACATCGATTTGAAATTGTCTTCAAAATATAAAAACGAACTCAATTCGAATCGAGTTCTTAAACACGATCTATACTAAAACATTTTTTGTTTTATAATTTGAAATAAATTTCAGAGTTGAAGATATTACGACTTGTCTCCACTTCATTTTGTAAACACCAACAAAAAATATTTGCAAGACATAGCAATAATTTAATTACATTCGTTTTGTAATCGTATAATGCTAAAGAAAATGTTTCAATTTAAGGTATACGAGTGTGTAATTGCATTTTAGTATTTATGAATTTAGGGTGAATTTAGATATGAAATTCAGAATTTCCTGCCTTTTGTATATTCCAAGTATGCTATTTTTAATTGAAGTACAAATAAACTGAAATATTAATCAGGAGGTTTACTTTCAAATTTAAAAAAATGGGTTTATAACTTGTTTAGAATGTATGTTTTAAATTTAGGGACAAAATTGAGACGTAAACACTAGTGTGGTTGACCTTTGCGCAATAATTGTTCAATTAGTGCTAACATATGATACACTTATTTGCAAAATGTATCTTTTTATGTATGCAATGTAATAAATATATACTTTTGAATAATTCCAATATATATAAAACTACAAACTGTATAAATAAGACGCAGATCGATTATATGAACATCAAAAAACTTTCTTCAAGTGCATAAATTAAAGTCATTTATATGATTTGTAGTTTTATATGCCAGTTATCTATCTATATATATAAAAATCAATTGTTGTGCGTTAGTCTCGCTAAAGCTCGAGAACGGTTGGACCGATTTGGCTCATTTCGGTCTTAAATTATTGGTAGAGTATTCCGGAAGGTTTAAAAAGTTTTATTTGAAGTGATAGATGGCGTTGGAGATGAGATTTTTGCAATTAATTTTTTTTAACACATTAACATTGAATGAAATAACGGTAGGTAGGCAAAACAACGTTTGCCGGATCAGCTAGTTTAAAATATATATAAAAATATATATTTAAAATATTTATTTATTTAAAATATAAAATATATATATATATATACATACTTAAATGGAAAGCCATTTATGTTTTCAACACAATTTCATAAACGTACTCTTCTCACTTTCAATTTCCTTTCGCCTATTATTCCCAAATGAATTTAACGGAGCTTTTTGCTCGTTGCACGAAGTTGTATACTCTTAACTGGTTGGTTAAATTAGGAAAAATGTAAACTCAAGTCGGTAAAATCGCGCCTTCTTTACATCCGTCTGCTCATGTTAAGCCAATAGCATCGAAGGCGGTACAAGGTGAAAAATTAAACTTGAAATTGCATATAGTCCAAGCAATGAAATGAAAAACCAATGTATGGGAATCAGCCATTTAGTGCCTATGAAATTTAATAAATTCCGATTGCATCCATCGTAGTAGTATTTTTTTGTACTAACGTTACTAATACACAGATACGGTTATTCAAAATAAGGTAAAGTTTCCAAAAGCAACAAAAAAAGTGCCACTATATCACGCCCAAAAAGAAAAGCTAAAAAACCAAAGTAAGAGTTCCGCTAAAAACTCCCAAGGAATCGTAAGGAGTATTTCGGAGTCAAAAATTTTAACCTAAACTAACAGGAAATTTAAGAATTTTGAAAGTTTTTAAATATAATATGACTTATTCCGAGTGTATATATCACTTGATAAAGGAAAAATTCAACACCTACAAGGAAGCGTCTAAAACACCAAATATCTTTTGACCAAACGTGAGTCTAAGTTTCTGAACCGATTGTGCGATGTCCGTTTGTTTGGGTTTTAGGCACGTAAATGTAATGTAAAATTAGGCATAGCTCAATGTTTTGGGCTATATGGTGCATCTTCTGCTGGTACACGCCCTGTCCCCTCACACAAATTGGCCGATTTTCCCACTTTCAATTTTTTTCTATTTCGTAGACTGCAGCAATTTAAATTGTTGACCATTGAATTGGATTATAATGCTTAGTAAAATTTGGAAAAATCGACTGACTGACCCCCTTCTACTAACTCCCATACAAATGATCTATGTAATTCATATGTGTATTTAGGGTTAATTTTAGCAAACGTTGGGCGTTTTGCCAAAGTAGGGTGTGAAAATGAAAATGATTTTCTCCCCTGTAGCCCCTGAGTACTTTGCAGCAATCCAAATTTTTAATCATTACTTTGCTTTGTAACGCCTGGTAAGTTTTTTTTCTGCATTTTGATAGATTTAATGAAAGTTTATTTAAGGAACACTAGTCAAGAAGATTATCTAAATCGTTCTGAAGATCTAAAGCCTCAGAAATATTAGAAATTTTGTGATATATTTTTAAGTCATCTGCATATAAAAGAAAATTTACTTTACCTATAATTTCTAAACGGAAGGCAATAAGTTATAGTTATTAAGTTCAGTTCTTTGTTCTTTTACTGTGCATTATTCGAGAGCTTTAAATGTGCACTAATTCATAAGAATTCAGAGAATTGCCACATACTTCCTACACTATTGAAACAGAGCAAAAGGACATGTGATGTAGGTCAGTTCATCTGGCTGTATTCTATTGTATTGATTATTTTTTTAGCCATTTCATCATTATTTATTTTGTAAATGAGAATTTAAAAAACTCACCTTTTCTAAAATATCTTCCTTAAAAGTGTGCTGAAAGCTTAAAGCAATATATAAAAATATATTTTTAAAAAATAATATGTCTTTCATTTCATCATTTACTGTATAAATTGGAATTAAAAAAAATCAAAAAAGCTCAAGGAAATATATATATGTATACTAGTTAAGTAAACCCCTAAAAAGCGAAATCATTGCATTTACAAACGCTTATATGTACAGTGGCTCAATAAAGTAGTCGGACAAACATTAAAATAATGTTGACATAAATATTTTAGACATTAGAAAAAGAGTTGGAAAGATTTTTGTTTTATAATAATAAACAACAGAATGTATAATATAAAAAACAAAATTTATTTATGTACAAAAAGTCCCACCAAAAAAGTGGTCGGACAATTAAAATATTTTGCTCTAAAACTATTGGTCATAATATTTAATACTTTGTTGGAAGGCCTTTACTTTTAATAACTGCTTCCAATCTTCTCGGCATTGATTCTACCTAATTTCTGCAAAAAGATGGATCAATTTTCGCCCATTCATCCTTTAATGCCTTTTCTAGATCTTTTTTGTTTGAAATAGTATATTTTTTTTAGCTGGTCTTCTAAATGCGCAGATAAATTCTCTATAACATTAATGTCCGGAGGCTGTGGAGGCGTTTCGAGTACATTTGCACAATTATACAAGAGCCACATGCGTACAGAATGTGCTTTGTGTTTAGGATCGTTGTCCTTGTAGAAGTGGAATGTGTCTTTTATACCAAGTTTTTCGACACTCCGCACTGGGTTTTGCTTCAAAATGGATAAATATTCAGCAAGGTCCATAATGCCATCTATTATACACAGTTCTTCATCTCCTGAGGCTGACATGCAACCCCAAACTAGCACCGAATCGCCTCCATGCTTAACAGTAGCTTTCAGGTTTTTTTTCAGTTCTTCATTTGGCTTTCTCCATACATAGGACTGTCCGTCTGATTTAAATATATTATATTTCATTTCATTTCATTTATTGAACAGTCTTGTAATTTAAAGCCTTTTGGCCAATGTTAAACAAATTACAAAATGCATAAAATAAATACTACTTGAATTTGAAAAACAAAATATAACTTAGAATATAAAATTAAATTAACTAGTAACTA
>JAHXMU010000308.1:355038-375421 GCA_019455685.1 Philornis downsi
TTTTTATTCTAATGCCGCCTTCAATTTATCTAATTGTGCGATATAGTAGTCCGCATTAATCGTTTGGTTTGTTGGGAGTTGAAGTACCTCTCTTTTGTGAAGGAGAAAAAGTTAACCAGCTTATTTTCATAAGTTTTATACTATCTACACAATTTGACAAATGCTTGAAAAGCTAATAATATATGGCGGGTGTGATAGGGGTCCCCTTCCAAGCTCTTACGAGTGTCTGGGCCTTTGTTAAGAATGTGTTATCTTAATGGAAAATAACATTGATTGCATCAATCTGGAATCTGAATTGTGTGTTTGCCCTAAACCCACCAAACACACAATAAACCTTTATAATAAGTTATTCTAGGCTTGGTGATAATTTGAAGCTAACTGCTCTTTTATAATTATTTTATGTAAGTAGCGATGGGCAGGCGCAGATGCGGTTCAGGCACCCATACGTTGAGCTTCTTCTGTCTACCATTACATAATACATAAGACTGTCAACGAACTTTTTTTGAGGCGTAATGCCGCCTTTACATCGCCGTACAGTATGATCTCACGATGCGATGTTCACATCATGAGCTATGGCTAATAGCAAACATCTAGCTTAAAGCGCGCACAACTTTTTGCTTAGCAAAATATTTGCTATATTAAAGTTTAAAATGAGTGTCAAGTACAGTACATTGCTGTCGATGTGTCGATAGCATTCATCACGTGTTGAGTACTGAAAATTGAAAATATCTTAATAAGTATCTTTTATTATACACCGAGCTGTGGTGTCATCGTCCCTTTCGTTAAATGACGACGTCAACTCTTCGTCTGTAGACTGCAGTAATTTCAATCGTAACTTGAAGTTTTGTTCATTGCATTGATTTATGTCGCTTGGTGCGTCCCAACTGACTTAACTCAGACTGATTTAACTCATATATTTAGCTGCATTGAATTTAGTCAAACATGGACACATAGAGCTTCTGCCAAAATAAGATCCCAGAATGAGAACAGAGTGCATTCCCATATCTCTTCTGGTATCTCCTACACAAATTGATAGATTTTCGACATTTTATCTCCCTTCTGTAATTTCTAATCAGTAAATCGCAGTAGTATGGATTTGTGACCTTTACTTTGGCTTATAATTCCCTGCAAAAATTGCAAAAAATCCATGCGTTAACAACAATGCCCTTTCTGATACCGCCAATACAACTGAATGATTTAATCCATATATGCTTAGTTTCATATTAATCAGTTTTACAGACTGGTCAACTTTAGCGCACGCCATGCGTTTGGTGAGCTAAGTTCTGAAAATGAAAATTGTTTGCATTGCCGCAGGCCTTCTGGTGCTTCCCATACAAATTGACCGATTTATCCAAATTAAATTTTTCCTGTGACTCTAATTCATAGGCAGCAGCTACTTAAATTTTTGTTTCTTATTTTGCATACCACATATTTTTGGTTTCATATCTTTAACTTAATCAATTACAGTAAATTCTGTACACTTCAGCAAGCATCAGGCATTATTGCTACATAAATCACTGCCCTCCTATATAATTTCTAATTGAGAGGCTTTATCTAGTAAGTTGTAGTTTTGCTTCCTCTTATTGTGATTTAATTCAGAGCATTTTTTGATAAAATAACATAGCATTCTGATTCCCTTCACACTTCTGCGCCAATGCAAAAGGAGGTTGGGTATATGTAGAAGGAGAAGACTGAAATTTCTGTAATTTTTAGAAAAACACCGAAAAATCATATTTTGTTTAGACTTTGTGACCATTATGGCCATACACTAAAAACTAGTTAAACCGGTTTGGGGCTGATGTACAAACTATTTAACCATGCGTTCCCTTTTGCTGATGCTACATTAGTTTTATCTGTGCACATACTCTTAAACATTATTACTATTGCTATTAAGAAGAAATAATCGCTTTGAATGTTTTCAAACCCACTGGATAATGCTTGGATGATAATGAAACATCGGCAAGACTAATAAAGTTGTTCTAGTTTTTTGTTTAATTTTTAGTTGTTAAATTTGCTTAATAGTTAATATGTTAAGCAAAAAGTGTTTGTATTGACCGGTGGCTGAGAAAGCTAATTTTAAAGCTTTTATATCAGAAAGGAACACAAAAACGATGCAAAACGTGTTAAATGACGAAGATGCTTTAAACCACGATGGATGGATTTTGCATATTACAATTCTTATACTTATATTTAAACATTCAAGATAATGAATGCGAATTAAAACAAAAATGCCTCAAATTTACAAGACAATAATCTTAGATTGTGACTTGATAAAAGGGGGAAAATATTTCAATATTTACAATTTTCAACCGTTGATGGTAACAATTTGGAAAAGGAACGCGAACTCCTTTAAAAGGGTAACACATGTTCCAGAAATAAACTATAGAGTGATGTAGTCGGGCTAAGGCCAAACATTATTCTACGATTTTTGTCATAAGACAGACATGCGAGTAGTGCACAAAGTTATTGAACATTAGTTATTTAGTTACTTAGATAGCGACAACAATACGCATCCGTACCTGTTATGCCCCGCACGTAGAAAAAAATTTCCTGAGTTTCGGGCTGCTGAGCTCCTCTAATCCGTCGCAGAAAGTTTTAATTTCAATGACCAGGGTAGCAGATTGGAGCTTTTTGATTCATCTTAAGAATATAACACAGCCAACGCAGTAGTTGTGTTGCGCCGCGTTTAATCATGTCAATGTCGATATATAGATCGTAAAGCTTATGATTCTTACGATACCGGTATTTTCGGTTAACGATAATGGGTTCATATATTTCATATGAAATTGGAATTTATTACATCGGTACGACATTAAAGTATTTATTTAGCATAGCTGGAATGATTTAATCAATTTTTTTAATAACTTGTTGTTATTTTGAAGGTAATTACGTTATGTCTCTCTCATAAAAACTCTGTTCTTTATTGAAAGAAAGGAGTAATAACTTTACGTCAGATCTGGAACATGAATGCACAAGAACGTTCATTCCCCCAGTTTCTGGGAATTCACTGTCGATATGTGTTCCATGGTGTTGTCCTGATAGAGCATAAATCCCTCTCGTGCTGGACAAAGCTGAACGCTTCTGAGCGATTGCTTCCTTTAGAGAGTGTTGAAAGTATAATACCGAATCAAGGATGCAGTCCGTATTAGATGATTTATTGCCAATTCCACCAAACACAGTTGTCTTAAGTGACTTATTTTTAACCATCCGGCACCAGCTGTTTCAGAAATGGGTCGATTTTGTTGCGATTCAGCATCAATTCTCCGTTGAAAAGTCGATCCATGAAGTTTCTTTTGCGTTAACTCGTGTGTCACCCATATACCAGGCAGCCTTATTCAAGTGATTCCAATTGATTTTTTGGTCAATATTTAGTTAGTGGGCACTCGAAACAGAGCTTAAATGACAATCTGTCTTGACGATTTCCATTATTCTACCGACATTTTCCAAAAGCGGCCTTTCAGAACTTGGTGCTTCTTTTTTGGCATATAAATTTCCGGAACAGAATCGACGAAATCAAAATTGTGCCTGATTGACTATTACATTGTCAGCATTATAAATATTATTCACATTTTCAGCCGCCTTGGCTTGCGTTTTCGCCCTTATCGAAGAACAACTATTAAATTTGGTGTATTTTCTCGTTGATGATGTCCACTTTTGACGAGCGTTTAAATAATGTTGGGTCAAGCAATTACAAAATTGTCCGTGTAGTTTTTTGAATACGAAATCTTATCTTTTTGAAGCCACCTATCGTAAGCCAGTCGCACTTATACAACGCAGGATATGCATTATTAAAGCTATATATTGAAAAAATAGTGGATTTCTTTTTACTATGCCTTATATTATGACCAAAACATATGTAATCATTACAACTTCTTGTTGATTATGCTCTATAAGCAATTCTAAACTAAAATTCATTTAGAACGTGTAATCGTTAATTCGTTCTATGAGTACATTGATTATATTCAATCAGTTGATTATTTCCGAAGAAAAAGTTTAGTATTCGTGTGGTTATGTGTCAAGATATGCATTGCCCACCCCTGCAGTATGTACGAGCTAACTTGATTTTTTTTTAATTTGACCTTATCAATACCATTTCGTAACATTTGCTTTTAGTTATTTTTCTAAAAGCACACCGCTATTTATTTATCGAGTCTGCCAGTTCGTTTCGTTGTTTAAAATAAGCACAAAAATGAGTGTGTCGTTCTTTTGCGCCAAGATGCTTCTTTGCTTGCGATTCTTACTAGTATTCATTGTTGATTAAATTTTTCTTTGTTTACTTGTTTTTCTGCTTGTTTGTCAAACGCGTGTTTGCCTGTCTGTTATTTACTTTGACATGAGAACTGCTAAAAGTTTTCTTTTGTTCTTGTATTTGATATCATTTGTATATTAATATTTTTCATTACCAATAGTTAGTTTATTATTTATATTACCTGAATTTATGACCTGAAATAGTTTTTATTGTCCATTATTTGAAATAAGTCTAAAAGTTAAAAAATCCGTTCCCCTCATTTTACAAAAATTCTTAATAGATTATTACTTACTTGGAGTTATTAATATTTACCATTTAATCTGTTATTAAATTTTTCGTTGTACAGGGTGTCTGTCGGGAAGGTATACTACTTTGTTTTGCCGCCATTTTGGTAAACATTAGTCTTGACGGTTTATATTTGGCAGTCGTGAAGTAGAGACGTGGCAAATTTATTATCGAAAAATATTCGATAAACCAACGTGTTTTAAACGTTAAAACATCTTATCAAAATCAATCATCGATTACTGTGACGATGAGAAAGTTACGTGAAATTTTTGGGAGAAATAACGTGCCAACAAGACTCATTATTTATCGTGTAGTGAATGATTTCAAAGAAAGACGGCCTGTGGCTGATAGGGCCAAGCATGGACCAGAACGTACTGCAAGATCGGCTGAAAACACTGCTGCTCAAGAAAGTGTTCAAAACAATCCATCAACCTCAATTCGACACCGTGTTCAGAAGCTTGATCTTTAAAGAACAACTTTGGCCACAATTTTGCATAAGGATTTGCATTTGTTTCCATTTAAGATTCAGTTGACACAAGAGCTTCTTCCACAAGGCTAGTTACGCCGCCGTACATATGCCAGTAGGATGTTACAGCTCGTCCATGACAACCCCGATTTTCACGAAAAAATCATAATGAGTGATGAGGTACATTTTCATTTAAATGGATATGTGAATAAACAGAATAGTCGATTCTGGGCAATGGAAAACCCTCAAATTATTCATCAGTCACCTTTGTATCCATTAAAAGTGACAGTCCTGGTGTGCAATTTGGTCAGGAGGAATCATTGGACCTTACTTCTTTGAAACTGAAAATGTCGTAACGATAACTGTCACTGGGGAGCGATATCGTGATATGATTGAAAACTTTTTAACGCCACAACTGCGTGCTTTGGGCTTGATTAACATGTGGTATCAACAAGACGGTGCCACTTCGCATACAGCCACAATTACAATGGAATTATTGCGAGATCTCTTTCCACAACAAGTTATTTCAAGAAATGGTGATGTTGATTGGCCTTAACGTTCACCTGATTTGACTGCTCCGGACTTCTCTTTGTGGGGATATCTGAAGAGCAAAGTTTATGCAAACAGACCAGAAACGCTTGAGCAATGCAAACAAAATATTCGTGATGAAATTAATGAAATACCGCGGAAAATGTGAGAGAATGTAATGAAAAATGTGCTCGCATTTGTGAGGCTAATAGAGGCTGACATTTATCTGATATTGTATTCCATACATAATTGCCGACATTAAATAAAACATTTATCAATATAAGATCCATTCTTTTTTATTTAATCAAAAATTATAAACAAAATAGTATACCTTCCCGACGGACACCCTGATTTACGTTATACTTTGAAACTTATACCTACTTGGCTGTTTGTTATAAGCGTAAAAAGCTTTTAACATTTTTTTTAACGACGCCCAGCAATCTCGGCTTTGATATTGATTTGTTATATTTTCCAAGATCTTTCATAAGTCTTCAAAATTGGTCAAATATTGTAATTGTGCTATATTGTTGTTAATGAAATATCTACACATCATAATCTGAAAATGAAAGCAATCGTTTATAAACTACTAGCATTTTCAATGACTCCTTTGTCCATTTTCATTTGCCTTTCTTCTATTTTCTTTCAGGGTTACACATCATTTTGGAATGACTGCATATCGAGTGGCCTTCGTGGCTGTATACTCATTGAATTGGGCATACGAGGACGTATTATGATGGAAAAATCCGGTATGCGAAGGCGTGGATTATGTTCAAGGTACTTTAATATAAACAAAGTTAAAATAATGCAAAAAAAATCTGTGCAGCTTCTAACGAGTAGATTCGTTTGTAGTATAAACTTTGCATCACAAATGTAATGGATCACCGAAACTGTTGTAAATGTAGCAGCAGTGCATGCATAGGATGAACTACAATTTTGGGGAAAATATTTGTTGTATGCACTCTCTGTCAGCAAGTGGAGAGCGGAGGACTACAGAGTGTTAAAATTGATCAACGCGGCATTGCTATTTTTACAGCTGATAATTGATTTTGGCACTCTTTAAAGACGAAGAAACAAAATGCTCATGTTATAAAGTCATACAGTGAATTATGGTGTCAAAGTTTTTGCTTTCAGAATTTAAAAGTTTGACTTTTTTCGTTTTGATTGGTAAACACTTTTGTGCAGCGGATAAAATATTCGAAAAAGTAGTCTGTCGCGTTCGCACCACAAAATACCTCAAATGCATTTGTCGTAGAACATATTTAAGCTACAAAAAGGAAACAAATTCTAAAAAATGTTTGCTCTATATATTCTATATTACCAGCGCTGTCTAAATTGTTCATTAAATTGTGATTGATAATTAATAACTGTATATTAGACCTTGATGGTCGTATTTATAGCTGGGCCGTTAAAAATTGCATAAAATCAATGTTGATAAAGACAAGTTTATTATAATCCAATATAGTTGCTGAAAGTATTATATATCGTTCAGTAAATCTTCATTTTTTGTTCTTATTAATTGAGCTGCCCTGTTTGCTAATATAAATTTCCATAACTTTTTTTTAATTATAATCATGCCCAATACATTATCTAGATGTACGAAATACATTGCATTTTCATACTTAATCATACTATCATGAATTTATCGTTCTTTATTTTTAACATAAATTCGTAGAAAATAAAACAGAAGTTTCGTGGAGCAAGATCACGGTGACTCGGTCTCTTTTTCTCGGAATCTTCATCAAAGATAAAATCCAAGTAAATTCTCCATTTTATAGAAAAGTAATCACTTACCGGTGTTAAAATATAAGTCAAATTTCCTTGACTTTCCATTTCGTAACCACAATCCTCATCTCGTGGAAAACAGTATGATATTTCCTGAATGCCAAAAGCACTTTTATCATCCTAAGATGTCAGGATTTTAATCAATGGTCGTGAACATGCTATTGAGCAAAACATTGTAGTGCAAAATGCTGTTGTAAAATCATCTTTATCAATGCCTAGTCGTGGATTTGAAATTGCCTCTTATCTAAAATTCACTGATCACATTGCTCGTTTCTGTCCAAAAATAGAGGTAATTTGAAAATGTCTGTACACTTTAGACGTATTACTACCAATTCATGTAAAGTATGTTCCCTATGGCCTGCATTATATATGGGCTAGAATTATATACTGGAACAAGTTGGACCAATATTTGCAGACTTCATGTGTGCTTCTACAAGATTTTGAGGTATGTTTATGGCTGCAGGCATAGTCGTAATTACTTTAACTATGAGCTATATTCCTTAGGCTACGCTTTTGAAAATTATTTACAACTAAGATGCTTATACACGTTCTTTTGTATTATAAAATTCGCTGAGCCGAGTTATATTGTAAGATTATTTAATTTTTTGCATTCTGGCAGAAATTTACAAACTTGCGTGTGATTTTTCCACAGCTGTTTATAGAAAGATAATTTTTGTGGAATACTTTGCCTGCTGACTTTAAGAATTTCTCAGTTAGTCCTGTAAGTTTTAAACGAAAATTAATCCATCTTGTTTGAAGATTTATTTGCTTCAATTGATAAAAAACTCTCGCAATATTTGGATAATTTAATTTTTTGTTTGGGAAGATTTGGGTTACGGTCGGGGTTGTCATGGACGAGCTGTAACATCCTATTGGCATATGTACGGCGGCGTAAATGGTCTTGTGGAAGAAGCTCTTGTGTCAATTGAATCCTAAATGGAAACAAATACAAATCCTTGTGCATAATTGTGGCCAAAGTTGTTCTTTGAAGACCAAGCTCCAGAGCACGGCGTCGAATTGAGGTTGATGGATTGTTTTGAACACTTTCTCGAGCAGCAATAATGTTTTCATCCCATCTTGCAGTACGTTGTGGTCCATGCTTGGCTCTATCAGCTACAAGCCCTCTTTCTTCGAAATCATTCACTACACGATAAATAGTGAGTCTTGTTGGCACGTTATTTCTCCCAAAAATTTCACGTAACTTTCTCATCGTCACAGTAATGGATGATTGATTTTGATAAAATGTTTTAACGTTTAAAACACGTTGGTTTATCGAATATTTTTCGATAATAAATTTGCCACGTCTCTACTTCACGACTGCCAAATATGAACTGTCAAGACTAATGTCTACCAAAATGGCGGCAAAACAAAGTAGTATACCTTCCCGACGGACACCCCGTATATGATAAAAAAAAACTATACACATAGCTTAATAATACAAATTCTATGAATTTTCCTTAGGCAACCAAGATTTGTTCCCGAAAAAACTTCAGTATCATAAATAACTTGAGACATCAGCGAGGAATAATGTAGGTTGGAAGGGGGGGTATATATTCATATTGTACAAACTCCGACTGTACAACCTTCCAAAGTATCTTTGGAACTAAAGAATCAATATGACTAAGAAAATCAAGTCGTTTATTGAGTGTTATGCCAAGACACTTCATTTCATCCACAAACTCAACACTGCTTCCACTAATGTTGATATCAAAATTCTAAGAAATTTGACGCTACAATTAGTTTTGTTGCAATTATTATAAAGGTTGTTATCATTTAATCAATTATTTACTCGTATACCACTCTATCTGTTATTGATACGAGGGCGGTCTCAAAATTAGACGGCCTAACAGAGAAGACGCAACAAAGTTGGGAAAAATTCTTCTTTTAGCTCGATATTCCAGCGATATTCATTCAATAGCATCTTCACCCTTTTTATAGCGAGAAATGTCAAAATCCCTAAAATAGCCATCAATCACAGACTCCACCTCTTCATTGGTTATCAAATCTTTTACCACCGAGTCATTTTCAAGTCAAGTCTCGAAATATAAAATAGTCCGAGAGAGCTAATTCTGGGCATCGCAATAGTGGATATGTGCACTGGAGCATTGTCTTGATGAAACAGCGTTTTATTTTTCGCCAAAGGTGACCTTTTCTCCATAATTTCATCACCTAAACGTTGCAATAAATTAGAATAATTCCAAAAAATCCCAAAAACAGACGCCATATCCTTGCCGGTAGGTGGAACCGTCTTCGCCTTCTTCGGATACGATTCTCCCATTCTAGTCCACTGGTCAAAACAGTTGTGGATTTTCTTAACCGAGTCTGGCGTGGACCTCAATTGTTCGTCTTGACATATCGTAAACTCTACTACCCAATATTTTACAGTCGTAAAGGAAGGAGCAGACTCCCCCAGAGTGGAATCTAGCTCGGCTTTAATATTGGTTGGCTGAGACCTTTCAAAAGAAAATATTGAATTACGAGTACATAACGGTGATCAATTTTTTCATGTTTACAAATTCACTAAAATCGTTTAATTTTGATGGCTCAGATAAAAATTGTAAACAACGTGACATCTTGAAACTTAAAACATATGTTTCATAAGGTTGCCACTTTTCACCAAAATAATTTTGTTCAAACTAATGGCACCATCTTTTATACGTCAGTTCGGCTACTTTTGGGACCGCCCTCGTATTACATTATAAATTATTTGCTGAATTACTCCTGGGAAAAAGACCGATATCATAAGCATATGAAAATTGATAACAGCTATCGCAAATAACTTCAGCTAAACTATCCACAGTTCACACCAAGCATGCCATTCATGGAAACCAATTGAGATCGTTCGGATAAATACGAACGAACCAAAGCACAGGGTTTGCTAGAAAACGTAAGATTAGACATTAGTTTGTAAACAAGCTTAATATGGTTCACTATATCAAAAGCGTTAGATAAGTCGGGACTTATAAAAACTCTTAAATCGTGATTATTCATCGTCTTCCAAATAGTATTTGCTAAATGCAGCAAATGGGTAGTGGTGTTAAAACATCGTCAAAACCCATATTGACAGTCCACATTTATTCTCTTATCATGAATATAATACTAAATCTGTTCTCGCATTAGATACCCAACAACTTTAGAAAGAGCTAAAAGTATACTAATTGCAGAAATTTTCTATCTTAAGGATTGGAACTACGCGTAAAATTTTCCAAGCCGCCGAAAAAACTAAAATCACAAATATGATGGTAACAAAATGAAACAAGTGACCAGATATACAAGGAAATACAGTCTTTATAAACTTTATTGGTGTATTGCAGAATTTTCTTTAGAAAACGCTTTCAACATATCATCTTCCGTAACGACATCAAATGATATTATATATTCTTGATAATGTGCCTCACTCAGAAAACGTCTACTTGAGATGCAAATATTGACCATTGACCCATTATTACTATTGGCATTAATATCCTGAAGAATTTAGTTTTATTCTAGCATGTTCATATTTATTATACTCTTGTTCTATTTTAGTTGATTGTACCGCATTGCTAACCATAAATATCGCTAAAAATAGAAGTGTTTAAAAACACGTACATTGTACATTGTTCTGTACATACTAAAATGAAGTTTTTGTATGAAAATAGTAGATGAATGTTCAGTCAAAATCTGAATGTGTAATTACGTCGACTCCATTTTTATGATGTTATTAATGATATGAATAGCTATGTTTTTGTTTGGGAATTAGGTCCATGGAAATATGGTATAAGTTTAACGAATAGAGTTAAAAAATATGTGTAGTGATCAGAATAATCCTTAAAATGATTCCTCCGGCGCATACAATACAAAATATAAACTGTTTGTTTTTTTAATTTTTTTTTCTCTCAAACTGTATTATAACATTCCTGGAAGTATTGAAAAAAATTGGTCATAATATCATAGTATTCCCATGAGTATGTTTGCTAATCTATAGGTAAACATAAATGTGCATTTTATTAAGTATTACAAATTTTATTTCATCTGCCACATATAGTTTAGGGGGAAAAATCCAGATAAGATAATAGTCTGGTCATTGTTTATTTTAAGCCTATTTAACATATATTGTAGGGAATTGTTTAAAAAGCATATGCGAAGAAAGATTTTGAATTCAATCATATTTTTGGTGTTGGTAGGCAATATACTGCAAAAATGTAACCGCTTCTTTGGACAACGTCTTAAAGACATAAAAAAAAACGACTTTATTACCCTGAGGTTAACATTGGTTTTTGCTTAACCGATGTTGACATATGAAATATAGTCAGTTTGGGGTTGCCGCCTAAATTCTTTATTTTTGGTTCGACCAATGCCAGCGTTACACAAGACGGGAATTTTCAGAAGGGCATGCATAACGGGAATTCGTTTTATTTCATTTCATTTATTGAACAGTCTTGTAATTTAGAGCCTTCTGGCCAATATTAAGCAAATTAATAACTTAGAATATAACATCAATTTAGCTAGTTACTATTAAGTTATAATGCTCAAATTAAAGTGCATTAAAAATAGGAGAAATGGTGGGAAACAAAAAAAATGATGAGAAAAAAATTAAATATTGAACGATATAGGTTTGCCCAAATTGCAAAAGTTTTTTTTATAATTAAATTAACAATTTTACAGTTCTAAACTGTTAAGTAAATCACAGTATGCATAAATTAAAACAAATACTAATCCTAATCCCAATACTCCTAATCCTAATCCCCTATTCCTTAATCCTTCCCATTCTGGCGGTATTTTTTTGTTTTTTTGATATTCTTGGATTTCGTTATAAAAAATTAATGCAGTGCAAATTTTTCCAAATAAGGTAAACGAATTATACCGACGCATTTGAAAAATATTTTAATTTCACATTGTAAATTCGAATACGTAATTAATTTGCTTTGCATATTTTTTCATATTCATGATGTTTTCTTTGAAATTTCATTTCAGTAGTTTTGTTTTATGTCATTGTAAATCATATTTTTCTGCTATTAAGATACACAAATTTTTATAACATTAGTATTGCAACATTTTATAATGTATTTGTTATTGAATTGTGGAGAAGATGTGTTGTAATATATATAGGTAATATTTATTTATTTATTTATTTGTTCATCATACAGTAATATTAAGCCTTTAAGGCCACTTATATTACTTTGAATAAAATCCTGAATAGATATATAAGGAAAACAAACTGTACATCATGAATAAATATATGTTCATGTATGTGCTAATTATCTTTAGCGTTGGTCCCATCCGTAATTTCTTTATAAAGATACTAAAAAAAAAGGATATGATATGGAGAAATGCAAGTCCTTATTAGCAGCAAGCACATAAAAAGCATAAGAAAAAGTTAAATTTGACTTTATGTCAAGGAGAAAAACCGCAGGATCCTTAATCGAAATGTTCTATATGTATGAGAGAATATGCGTAATTCATTGGGCAAATTATTCCAGCATCGAGCGATTCTGACAACAAATGACTTTTCATATACCGAATTGAATATTCCCGGAATAATAATCTGAGGGTTTCTCCTTGAACGCGAAAAATTGAAAAACCTACATATTGGGGCAGGCACACCACTACTAAACGTTTTATAAAAAAGAAGCAAGTTCCGAAAGCGAATATAATCATTGAATGAAGTTCCTAATACCATCCTAACTTGTTCAGAAATATGTTCACGTCTACGAATTTTGTATATAAACCTGGTTATTGAGTTCATTACTTTTTTCAACTTTCCAAGATTTCTGGAAATCGTTCCAGATATCACCTCAATTCCGTACAAAATGTGGGGAATAAGAATGACCCAAGCCAGCTTAAATTTGACCCGAAGTGGCAAATAGATATCCGTCGAATATAGCTTTCGCAAAATACCGTATAATTTTGAATGGATAATAATATATAATTGTAATTTATTCAAATCGGCCTTAAGGCTTAAAATTGCATGCTTGAAAGAAATTTGTTATTCTAAGTTGAGTTATAATTTCTTGAACTTACCCGGAAAATTAGATTATCTAATTGATAATAGTACTTTACACTTGGACATCTTACGTTTTGCCAGCGCGCCTGTATTAACTTCTAAGGTGTTCTGTCGACAATTTGCCCACGCATTCCGTCTGAGATGTAGTGTAAAAGTGGCACAATACTAAGATCAATCAATCAAATAAAATCGTAGTATGAACATCGAAGTGATAACATCAGGCTTTCATAATGATTATTGTCCTTGTACACGAAATACAAAGGTACAGCATTCCTGCAATACATGAATCAGTACTTTGCCAGTATACGAAATAACTTCAAATATGTACTTGTAAGCGACCATAGCATATACCATCAGCCAGTATTTGATTGGTATAAGTATCACTGTAGAATTCTAAAGGGGAATTTGTTAATTGTTAAAACATTGCATGCTTCAATAAAAAAAAACAATTTTTTGTTTTTTTGTTTTTAAGTTAAACTTTAATTTCTTGAACTTTCCTGATAATAGTACTTTATATTTGGATATCTTACTTTTTGCCAACGTCTGTATTAACTTCTAAAGTGTTCTGCCGACAATTTGCCCACACTTTCCGTCTGAGATGTGGAGTAAAAAGGTAAAAACTACAGCCCAATATGTTTGATTGGTACAAATATTACTGTAGAATTCTAAAGAAGAATTTGTTAATTATTAATACAATGTTCTTTTTCTTATATGCCGTAGAAGAGTGCACACCAGGAATACTATTTTGCCCCCTTTTTTGTATGAGGCCATTTCCAAAGGCGGAGTATGTGAAAAATGTTTAAATGACATTTGTTTAACTGTTGTTCTATTTTTATAAATCTTCTTCCCAGAATATAAACATTTAAAATCATTTAAATATTAGCTGTTATTCTTTTATCCAAAAAGTATGCCTTTAATAAAACCGATAGACGTACATTTATTTAACTTAGTGTAGTACAATATCTTCACAATACTTACGGCAGTATAAAATGTCGCATTTACAGGTTTTACAAAAAATAGTACTGAACTTTCGCTACTATCGGACATTTTCGTCTAGGTATGTTTTTAGATGTATATTTAACAAAATAAGAGTTAAAACGAATACCATACGATCTCACTGTAGCTCACAGGGCGCTGGCACGTATTGTTTTGCAAATACTTTATCTGAAAGCGTGGGCCTTTCTCCACAAATCTGCTGTAAACTTTATAATAATCGATTCAGCAGTTTCAGAGATCCTTAATACCAATTACTTGTCTTGTAGTATAAATTACTATGTCCTGTTATATATGAATTATACAATTACCAAATGATCACATTGACATCAGCTTGCTCGAAGTTACACATAATTCCTTATTTTACTAAAATAAAAATGCATTTGAGTAAATAAAAATTGTGAATATTTCAGAAAAGTTATATTGAAATCGGATCAACCAACCGGTGATGTTCTATTAGATGAAGCACTAAAGCACATAAAAGAAACAAATCCACCAGAAACGGTACAAAGTTGGATTGAATATCTAAGTGGTGAGTTTATATAAAAAATTTTAATTTAGTTTCATTAGATTTCTATTTGCGCTTCTTCTTCATTCAATAAATTAGGTGAAACTTGGAATCCCTTAAAATTACGCTACCAATTGAAAAATGTACGTGAACGTTTGGCTAAAAATTTAGTCGAAAAAGGAGTATTAACAACAGAAAAACAAAATTTCCTATTATTCGATATGACAACACATCCACTCAGTGATAATGTGGTCAAATGTCGTTTAGTCAGAAAGGTAAGTACTAAAATATATACATTCTGTGTTCCATTTTGACACACTGTCGCATTTGTTGTAACAGAAAAAAGAGGTATCCTGTTGAAAAATGAATGGAACTGTTCATATTTGTGACAGTGATAGATTATAAGAGGGTTTATTAGATTTATGTTCGAACAATTTATTGAATTGAGAAAAAATTTCCTTTTCAACGCCTTTTTGGACAGGCTAACTCGAATGCTAATGATTCAATGTCTTGTCAAAGTGGAACACAGAAATCCTCCGCTCGATAGCGTTAAATACCATTGTTGTAATATTAATTGTTGACCACCCCATTCATAGATTCAAGATTCGGTATTATCGAAATGGGTTAATGATCCGCAGCGTATGGATAAACGTATGTTGGCTTTGATATTCCTGGCCCATGCCAGTGATGTTATTGAGAATGCTTTTGCCCCTCTCAACGATGACGATTACGAAGTGGCTATGAAACGTGTTAGAGAATTGTTGGATTTAGACTTTGAAGCGGAGGCAGCAAAACCCAATGCCAATGAAATTCTGTGGGCAGTTTTTATGGCTTTTACTAAATAAAATCAATTTCTATTTTAACTAATTAATATACTTGATTTTTTTTTGTTTTCTTCTATTATTTACATTTTTAATTAGTAAAATAAATATATATAAACACACACATTTACATAAATAAAACATATATTTTTAAAAGAAATAAAATCAAATAAAATCAAGCTAAGCAAACAACAAATAAACCAATACCACAAATGTAAAAGTTCAACGGATGGATTTTATAAACAACATTTTACAAAATTGTGAAATATTGAATACAACAAAGACATTACAACGTCGAAGTTAGTGTAAGGATAATACAAATTGTTAGAATTCATGCAAAGTTTTGTTCATAGAATCCTTCATTTTGAACTTTTCATCTCTTGTCTGTGTCTTATCCTATTTTTCTTTCTTTTTTGGTTGTCTAAATGAAAAACATTTGCCCTCAGTTATTTAAAAGATATTTTATTTCTAAAATACAAAACTTCAATCTTAGTAGAGAATTGATAAAAAACGATTTTTTAAAACAGATAATTATAACAAAACAAAATTTTATATAGTTTTTATATAGTAACCAAATTATAAAAAAAGAAATCAACAAAAAAAAAATTACAAAATATGAAAAAGTTTTATTATACAAATAAATGTATTTATCTTTTTATATATTTATATGCATAAGTTTTGTTTCATATATATAGCAGAAAAGCTAAAGACAAATATTTTTTGTTCGTTTTCTTAAAATATATCAAAAAGAAAATTCAAAACAAAAAAGGAGGTTACTTACTATACAAGCAGATATTTTATCGTCATATAGTGTTTGAAAACTTGCATCAAAATATCATTTTGAAATGCTAGACTTTGATATGTACTTTGGCGATCAATGATCACCATTTTTATCTGAAATCAAAGGTAAATTATAGATTCTCAAAATCTAATCACTAAATTGGAGCTTTAGTATATTAAAGGTATCACTAGATAGATTAAAGCCACCAAATTAGATTGTTATTGCTAGATTGCTATTGCTATTGTCTTCTACAATAGGCACAACGATTTGATTTATATTCTAATAGAGGAAAAAAGCGTTCGAAAGGCTATCTGTTCGAACTTGTAGTCAACTCGATTTGGCTCACAATTATATTATTCCATAATGTAATGGGCTAATTAGGAATTCCACTTCTATGCTGTTAGTTCCCGTAGAAGTGGAATTATTATAGAATGGTTAGCCTTAAACTAACTTGGTGAATTTTCCCACAATAGAAAATTTGTTCCATCTTGGTTGCTGCACATTTGTCTGACAATTTTTTTATAGGAAATATGTCTCTGATAAGCTGTGACAATTTTTCTATATGAAACATATACCTATACATACTTCAACACAGCTATGGCAGTTTTTCTATATCAAAAATGTGTTAGCGAAGCCTTGGCAATCTTTCTGTAACAAAAACAAACATAAATTTCTCTGCATGTCATGAATGAGACATGATGGGAGAATACATGCATTCTACATCTTTCTATATCAAAAAGATATCTAAGACAAGCCGTAATAATTTTTGCCAAAAAAAATTTGTGTCAATTTTTCTGTATGGAAAATGACAATTTTACTAAGAAGTGACAATTTTACTATAGAACAATATATTTTTCTATAGGATTAAAGTGTCTCAGCCACGCTGTTAGTTTTTCTATAGGAAAAAAAGTGTCTCATCAGTCAAGCTGTGACAATTTGAATGTGTTTCACCTCAGTTTTGATCAAGAAGCCATAATTTTTCTATAGAAAAATATGTCCTATCACAAATGTTCCCTCACATTTTGTTTTCAAATAAATTTTCCTACTGTTTATACAATAAAAACCACTAAGTTCTTAATAAAAACAGTTTTACATAAAGCTACTTTTGTGCTGCGTGGAGAAACTTAGTATGGGGCTTAAGCTGTGAAAAATTTTCTGTACGGAAAATATATATCAGTGAACTTGTGATAATTCTCTACTAGAAAAATTTGTTTCAATCGAATTATGGCATAATGTTACGATTCTTTACTATGGATAGCGTGTCCCAACTATGTTGTAGCAGTTTTCTATAAGAAAAGTTTGTCCAATATTTGTTTCTTAAATTAAATTTCAGTGGTATGTGATCGATCGTGGCATGACGATTAGAAAACGCTTCTATCATGCATATGATTCGGTTTCGAACCTACAGATGAGCGGTGGTGGACCCCGTTAAGTGAGTCTAACAAATGCATGTAATTTTACTGATTGCGAGAAGTTCTTCCATATCTCACTCAGAAGATGCAAAGAAATTTGCTTTTTGTTTCGGAGATAACCTTTCTGATCATGCATTTCACGTATTTTTTTTTATTCAAAGTATTTTGTGCATATGTTTTCGCTCGTGTAATCCATAAGGTGACTATGACTTCATATTATTTTCCATGTAAACTATGCACGCAGAGGTGGCCTCCTTTTCTGCGTCAAATATATTTCTAATTTTTGATAATTAAAAAGAATCAATTAAATTGTACAGATTAAACATGAAATTTTAAATTGTAATTAAAAAAAAAATCATAAAAATATATAATATGCATTTGTAAACAAATTGTTCTATAACCACATTTTACTTTCTAAATACCTTCTATATTATTGTTTACAGATTTTCATTTCGATATTTGTCCCGAGGAATTTTAACTCATTTCACAAATTTAGTTATTCTTATTAATGTGCAATTATTTAATATTTATAACGACAAATTTTAAAGCATCATTTGCTCTTTATATTTGATTTTGTTTATATTTCTTTTAACTCGTGTTTGCTTAACGTTCAAATGATATTTTTAACTTTTTTTGAAGGTTAAAATTTATAATAAGATTTGGTCAAGAATTTGCAACAGTTTTATTCAATCGTTTAGAAATAAAACAGAAAGTTGCACATTTTTTCTCATTAAATCAATTTGTATAATCCCTAATAAACAATCCATTCTTCCCTTTATTTATCATCAGTCCTCCTTCAATTAATCTCTATTGTTGTGATCAACTCCTAAAAAATATCTCTAAAATAATCATCTGTTTTCCCCTCTTTTGATAGGAGTATTTTTGTTGTTTTTTTTTTTGCACGATACAAATTAAGGGAAGGCAGAATCAATTTTGCCTGCTTATGAAATAAAAAGGAAAACAAAAATCTGTTTAAACTATAAGAAAACCTAAATATATAAAAAAATTAATTGTTTAAAATAAATCAACATTTTTAATATCACTGCGTATTGTTTATACATAAAAATAACAAAAAAAAAAAAAAAAAAAATGATAATAATTAAAAGGATCATTGTAACCTAAAATAAATTGAAAATATTTAATATTTTAAAATAACTGAAAAATATTGTACTACATTTAGTTTAATAAATAAACGTATATATATATATATATATATATATATATATAGGAGTATATATATATGAAGAAATAAAAATTATTACTCATAAAATGTAAAAACTTCTAAAAGCGTGTTTTTTATATTGGCTTTATAGTTTACATTTTGTTTCTTTACTTTATGAAAAAAAAAACTCAAATTGAATAAAATTATTGTGTCCTTTTTGTGAGTAAAATTTTCAACACATTTCTTTTCCATCGTGAATGATAAGTACGTGAAATGTTTGTTTGTTCAAGATTAATTTTAGTATTCCTAATTTAGAGCTAAGTATTCTTCCTTTGGAAAATTCGTTAGCTGTTCAAATTAAAAATTATACCGCTGTACATTAGTTTAAAGATTAGGGACCGCAATCATTTTAATTGTAAAAATATACAAAACAAGAGAGATGTGTATAGTGAGAGAGGGGTACAGTGAGAGAGACGTATAGAGTCGGAGAATATATATAGAGAGAGAGGTATAGATACATGTATAAAGGGTGGCGCATAAGTAACGTTAGCGGGGACTATATTCAATGCGTTCTTGTGCATCATTTGGGTTTAACTCGTGAACCAATTGCATCTTATATGGGAATAGATGTAACCTATGTAAAATTCTTTGCAAAGGCCACCTAGACATCTCTAACAGCTGAGAACGTCGCCTGATGGAAGTTTCGGGGTTTTCCTCAATACTTGCTTGCACTCGAGCAATGGTCACTTCATTTCGAACTGCACGAGGTCTTCCAGCACGCGGAAGATCACACACAGCCCCTTGTTGCCCAAAACGCTGAACCAATCGGTAAATTGTTGGAGCGCTTGGACCATTTCGAACATGAAAAAAAATTCGATATGATATTTGTGTCTGAATAATCGAATGCTGACTTTCAAAGCAAAATTGAACAACTTTGGTTCTTTGTTCTGTGCTGAGCCTTTCCATCAAAAATTTCCCAAGTATTATTTAGTTAATTCTGTAAAGAGACGAAAAAAAAGACAAACAAAAAATGTATTCACTGGTCAAATCTTAGCGTTACTTATGTGCCACCCTATGTATATATGTATATATATATACGAGTATACATAGAGGGGGAGAGAGAGGGAGACGGATATAGAAAGAGAGGGGAAAAACAGAAAAGGAGCAGAAATAAATCATCTTGTATACATTAAGTAGTACAAAACCCCATCGTATATTCAGAATAAATTGCAAGAGAAGGGAAGAAATTTGTTCCAAATCGAAGAGCATTAAGACCTTGCAGCAGCATATATTTTTCCGCTATGGTGACATTAACATATGGGTGGCTTCACGGTCTCAATTCTCATCTCCACAAACCATACGTTGATCTTCCGTAGTCTTATTTTAACTCGTAGTAAGATAATGGATGCACTA